>PVHY01005185.1:0-85419 GCA_004024945.1 Uropsilus gracilis | reverse complement strand
GGGGGGGGGTTAGGGCCACCCAGTTTCATAACCACCTCACATCACAGATCACATTTTACAAAGCAGAATTTGCTAAAATTCTGATAAATTTGTAAAATTTCTCTCTTCATTTTTTTCTATTGTTGTCAATGGAAATATTCTGTAGTTATTATAAAAGATCTTAACCTCTTGTATAGAGAATCCTAAGCAAAATTAATATTTTCTTGAAGGTTCAAATGCTGTGTTAGGTTGTAAAATAGAGGTATGGCTTTGAAATTTTTCTGTCTCAAACTAAAGCATATAGCAAGGAAAGGGGAGGGCAGGCAAAATCAGGGGAGGGATAAGCATAAGGAATCAGATGATGCTTCATAAGTGACATGGTGGTAGAAGAACTTTGAGGTATAAAACTATGTAAGAAAAAATATATAATCAATTAAAAATAATAATAATGAAAGAAAAATTTCTGTCTCTTCTGCTACGATTCTTCTGTGAGTGCTCAGTTTTCCCTGAGGTCAATGTGTTTGCCTCTAACAATTTACCCAACTCTCATGAAACCACCGGACTTTATCCCTGCTTACCTGCTACCTGCCTGCCTGCTTTCCTGCCCACTTACTTTCCTTTCTTTCTGCCTTCCAGCCTATCTACATATCTGTCACATAGACTGTGGTCACTCAAATATTTATCAGTCTGTAACTATCTTGTGGTGGTAAAGAGCACTGAATGAAAATCTGAGCCTTTCTACTAGGTAGAAAGATTCATTTTTCTGAATCTGAATAGATTCACTTTTCTGAATCTATTCTCATCTACAAAAAATGATATTGAAACACTCTGATTACTGTATACATAGTAAGTGCTCAATAAAAGTTTGTTGAATGATAAACTGGCATAAGGACCAAATTAATTTAGAGAATAAAAATAGTTGTCATTTGAGTAGGTATCTTTAGTGGTTCTGTCACTCATTCCATATGTTCTCATTTCTAATCAACCATACCCTAGGAAGCAGATTGTCAAGTTCAATAGGAAAGCATAATTTAATTAAGAGCTTACATGTTTGAAGTAGAAAAGATTAGTGTCATTCACCTAAATATTTACAGAGCACCTATGCTGTGTGTCAGTGTGAGTGACTGATGTTAGGTAGTAGCAAGACATACTTTCTCTAACCCTCAGCCTCAACTCCTAAAGGAATTCAGTCTAATTGAAAGAGATAGTGCCTTTCAATTCAATAGAGCTGCATCTGCTTTTACTATATTTTCTTTTATTTAAATCTATTTTCTTGCACCGTTGAAAACTTTTGAACAGCATTTAATTTCTCCCCTCAGATGAACCCCTATAGCTCTCCCAGCACCATAGGAACATGATCTTTCTCATGTTTCTTGATTTTTCAAAGTAAAATAATTTACTGTAGAAAATGTAGAAAGCCCAGAGGAAGCAAACAAGCAGTAAAAACCACCCAAATCCATCTTCAAGTCAACATTTTCATGCATTTTCTTTCAGTTTTTTTATATATCCCCCCTCCTGTAAGGTAACAATAGCCCCTGCATTCGCCTTCACATCCCTGCAGCCTCTGGAGAGATCCTCACCATCAGTCTGTACTTGAGATCTGGAAAGGCCAGTTAAATTAGGCCTCTTGGGTTTAGGCATCTGTCCAGCGTGATTCTTCCCCAGGCCCAACATGTTCAAGTATCCACAGTTCACAGATGGTCCCAATCACTTATCTGTTGGAGGCCTGAGCTGCAGGCTGTTCCTCAGCCCTGCTGGGTTGTCCTCAGTGGGTCTGAGCCAGCTGGGCACAGAGGCCCTTTGTCTCAGAATGTCTCCTCAGCCAGTCAGCCAAGTTTTCATGGTCAAGTGTGAGAGCTGACAGAATTAACTTTCACACACACAAACACACACACACACACACACACACACAGAGTTTGTGGTTCCTATATTATTCAGCCTCTCATCTGAATTCCAGTTTCTTTCTGCCTGATTTTGTGCTTTTACAATGACCATTGCCTTCACCTTTAGCATCTCTTCACAGTTATTTGTATCACTAATTTAATAATTCTCCAATTCAGTCAGCTAACATTCCTGCATATTTTAATGTGCCAGTCTTTATGAAACATCTAGGATTCTAAAAGCTCATGGGATCTGTGAGGCTTCTGTGTTTTCTTTTTCACCTGCTGTCCACCTCACACTGGCAGTCAGCAGCAGTGCCAGTGTGTTCTTTTTGTTTTTCTTCAATGTGTTCTTTATGGAGGTAAGAGAACTGAATTCAACAAAAGTCTCTGCCACTGGTTCACTATGTGATTTTGAAAAAACCACCTCTTCTCTAGTCTCAGTTTTCCCATCTGTACAATAAGGAGGTTGGGTTCTAAAAAGACCTGGTACTATCTCAGCAGTCGAACTATTCTGTAGCCTAGAATAAATCAGAAAAACAGAAAAAAAGAAAGCAGCCTGAATCAAGTTCTGTCACAAACCGATTAAATGACTCTGCCATGTCCATATCTGCCCCCTGAACCTCAGTTTTCTCATCAGTAGATGGGGAGGAGGCCATTTTGGTTTAGGGGAACTCTAAGGGCCCTTTCATTGCTGACATTCAAAGACAATATTATTTACATCTTTGAAGTTGTTAAGCATTTGAAACAAGTAAGAAAACCGTCAACTTATTAAACTCACGTGGGGCAGTGGAATGGGAAACGAGCAATATAAGAAAACAATTTTCAGGCCGTGCCTGGATGAGAGGTCTCAGTGAGGTAGTGTCTTCTCATATAGAGGGCACAGTGGGGTACAGGTCAGTTGCTCCCTGACCCCAGGAGAGCCGGGTCAGCCCAGCTGCCTCCATGTGGCCTGGGACACCACCCCTTCCTCCTAGGGTTCAGGTGGGAGGGGCCACAACCCCTCCAGGTTGCCATTACCTTGATGAGGTAATGTCCTCTTGTACAGAGGGCACAGTGGGGTGTAGGCCAGCTGATCCCCCCTGGGGGTAGCCGGGTCAACCCAGCTGCTTCCATGCAGCCTGTGGCTTCCCTCTGCCACCCCTAGCCAGTGGGGAGCAAAGGCAGAGAAGACCTCAGAGTAAGCCCCCCAAGTCTGGAGAGCCTGGGAGGGGGAACCAGATGGGGTTTTAGCCCTATCCACCAGTGGATGGTTGTTGCACAGGGCAGCCATCTGCAGCCCGGATAGGCTGAGGCGTTTGCCCCCAGACCCCAGCCCAAAGGGGGATTGGGACAGCACATGCATGGACATCTGGGCCCCATCCCCATGCAAGGAGGTACCAGTCTGGGCAGGCGAGGGTGGGACAAGGGAATGACCCTTCCATTTCACTCTCCTGCTAATCTTCAGGAGGAGCAAGAACATATATAACACAAACCCCATCATAAAACTGGTGAGGGACCAGGTAAAAATCAAGCCCACAAGCCTGAGTTGGACACAGCAGATGGACAATCAAAAGAACCAAAGCATGCGAGACAGGAGAAACATCTATATTAACACGGTATCATGGAGTACACCTATGCACTCACCAGGTCTGGAAGACCCAAGACCTCATTTCAGAGATGCCTTCTAGGAAAGTAAGGCGCCCCTCCCCACATACGGGAAAGGAAAGGAAAGCCAAAGGTTGGGGGCATTGGCCCCACAGCAAAGATGCAAACTGAGGCAGAGGAGATAATCTACAATGGCCAATCACAAGTGTCTGTATCCATAGAGAAACTTCTTCACCGGCACTGGCAGGGGGTGAGATCCCCTAAATCCGACTCCAAAACCATAAAGTAATGCAGCAAAACAACAGAGATGGGATTGGAGAAGGCAGCCTCCGATGAGAAAGCATGCAAAGACCACAAATAAATGTAGCCTGGCTACCCAATGCAAATTTAAGACTGAAAGCCAACCATCAAGGCTTGCCTGGTTCCAAGATCACAGTGCCTCACCCAATGAAAGAACACTACCACAAGAAAGAGACTAATGGACTTAACACAGACTAGCAAGCAACAAAGAGTGGGATGTGAGAGAATGGAGGGGACACCTGGGCGGGGGGTGGGGGTGGAGGAATCCCCAAAACCACTTACTGAGTCTCTGATTTAAAGAACAAAAGTAAATAAAACTTTTTTTAAAAGAAAAGGAAAAAAAAAAAACAACTTTCATATACACTCTTAAGTTCAAGTTCTGGTTTTGCCATTTTCCATGTGACCTCAGACATTATTCATCTTCTCAAGGATTCAGCTACAGTGTCTGTAGACTGGGAAAAATAAGAAATACTTTGCACAGTTGAAGTGAAGATTGGAGTGTGTAAAACATCATATTTACTAAGTATATTGCACTCAGTGAAGGTTATTTAAGGCATAAGACAAAATTTAGTTGTAAAAACTGAAAGTTCAAAATGAAGAAATTTAATTCCAAAGAAATGGAGTAGAATAATTCTCTTAATTGTTAACCCTTTTTTTTTTTAATTAAAAGAGCTACACAAGCTTCTTGTGGAAATAAGGAAAATATTAAAGTCATCTGAAATTCCATAAATTGCTCTTTAAATTTTGTTTTGTGTTTTGTTTGTTTATTTTTGTTTTTGAGACTAGGTCTCATTATGTTGCTGGGGGTACCACAGACTCAAGTTGCCTGGGGTACCAGAGATTCATGTAATCCCCAGCCTCAGCCTCCCAGTAAGCTGGGATTACAGGTGCCTGCCATGGCACCTGGCTGCTTTTTCGAGACCAGATCTCACTATGTTGTCCAGGGTAGTCTCAAACCCACAAACTCAAGCAATCCCAAACCTCTTGCTTCCCAGCGTTTGGACTACATGCACAGGCCACCACACCCAGCTTTTCCTTTTAATTTTGTTATATTTCCTTGTACTTTTTTCAATGCACATATGTATTTTATGTAATAAATGTATACCTTATATGAAAAGCTGTGTCTTTCTTTTGTATCTAAGATTATATCATAATCGAGTGCTGGGCATGGTGGCACGTGCCTGTAAGCGACAGTTTATGGAGCGCAGCTGGGACTGGGGATTGCGGTTTGAGTCCTGCCCAGGGCAACATGGAGAATGAGTAACCATGCAAACAAGAAAATGATTCCAAAAAAATAGCTGGGCGGGGTGGTGCGTGCCTGTAATCCCAGCTATCTGGGAAGCTGAGGCTGGGGATTTCTTGAGTCTGTAGAACCCTCAGCAACATGAGCCTGCAGTTCCAGAGGCAAAAATAGTGAGACCTAGTCTCAAAAAAAAAATTATATCATAATCATTTCCTCATGACATTAAATACCAAGCATTATATGGATGTATCATACTCTACTTAATTAGGCCTTGATTATTGGACATTTAGACTTGTCTCCAAATGTTTTCAATTATTAATGACACACCCTTTAACTCCATTGACCTTTACCTCTACTCCAGTTTAGTACTATCTGCCCCTATATTCACACTCTGGGGCTTAACACTGTAAACCATTCCATCTTTGAACTCTCATACTCCCTGTTCCATGACCATATCCTCCAACTTTCTAATTTTCACTCTGTTACTAGAAGTACACCTATTCTTTGACCCTCAACTGACTCCTTCTTGACTTTATCTCTCACAATCCCTCCTTCCTTCCTCCTGCCTTCCTTCTTTGCACAAATGTTCAACTGGACATTTCTCGGTGTCAGGCACCGCACTAAGTACAGGAGTTGTAAAGTAGAAAGAGGTGTGGATCTATCCCCCTGCTCACTCCTCCTTACTCCCCTGCCCATTTACATTTCTGTAAAACCCCCATTTCTGTCAATAAAATTTTCCACCTTCACTTTGCAACCCAAATTATCTACTTGAATCCACTCTAAATTCCCTCTCAGACATCAAAATGTTCCCCATACCTATTCTATTCATTTTCTAGGTTCATATCCACCTTTCAGATTAATGTCAGTCTTCCACCCCATTCTACTGAGTCATCAAATGCTCTCATAACTGAAAAATGCAATGTATGTTTGTCTCTTGGCTTCCAAATCACTTCTGACATTATTTGTGTAATCTTTGGAAAATCACTCAGCCTCCTAGAACCTAATTTTCTCATCATCGAAAGAGAGATAATACTATCTTCCTAATAGAACTGTTAAAGATCCATTAAGACAATGTAAAAAGAAAAAAAGTCCAGTGGTACACAATAGACATTCAACTGAGATTAAATTCAGATTCCTCAGGTTGGGTTTTTGGATCCCTGACAACAAGAGTTTGCCTTGGTTAGTATTTAGTATTCCAATCTGTGGAAATGATCACTTACCAGAGCAATTTATTCATTCAAAAAATATTTAAGTACCAACTATGTGCCTCTTCTAGGCACTGCAGATTTAGCAACAAACAGAACAGAAAAATACTGTGTTCTCAGCAAGCTAATCTAATGGTGGAGGAGGTGGGTGAAGAGAGAATGAGTAATCATGCAAACAAAGAAAATTATCATATAGTAAAAAGTATTCTGAAATATTATACATACAAAGGCTCTTAAGAGAACATTTAAGGATGACAAAAATGTTCTATCCTTGTTTGTGGTAGTGGTCACTTACATGTAGACGTCAAACTTCACTTGATGTGAAACTACACTTAAACTGTAAAGAGTACATATCATTGTATATAAATGATACAAGCTAATTTTTAAAAATTAAGTCATATAAAACAACAAGTATAACTCTATTTAGGGGAATAATTTTTCATGGCGTGAACAAAAAAGAATCTCCAAGGAGTCATTTAAGCGAAAACCTGAATGATGAGAAAGAATAAATCATATGAAGAGCAAAGAAGTGAATATTCCAAGCAGAAGTCACAGAAAGATGTTGAGATAGGACTGAGACTGCTGTATCTGAGAAGTAGCAGGAAGCTAATGTGGTTGGAATGTGGAGAACAGAAGATAATCTTGGCATCAGGGATCAAATTACTTGTAGATCATAGTAAAATGATTGGCTGATAAATAAAAACAGTAGAACGGCAATGAGGTTTTTATATTCCAAAATGCTATAATCTAACTTACATTTCAGAAAGATCATTTTTGAAATTTATAGAAGAGACTAAGAGAAAACAGAAGCAAAAGCAGAGAAGTCATTCAAGTTACTTCAGTAGTCTAGATGAAAGATGGCTTAAACCAGGGTGAGTAGCAATATAGTAGGTAAAAATGTCATGTCCAGAATATATTTCAAAGTAGAGTTACAGGACTGGTAGATTGGTTTGACTGAAGAGGAAGAAAATACAGGAAACAAAGATGACTCTTAGTTTTGCTTTTTTTTTTTAAATCTAAACAATCAGATGAGTAATTGGGCTACTTACTAAAATGTAGATAACTAGGGAGCAAACAAGTCTGGATGGTAACACAAAAGTTCATCTAGGCTATATTGAGTCTGAGATGTTCATAAATTTATGAGCATCTGGTTTCTTTAACAGTCTCTTTTAAGTTTGGTACAACAAGTCACTGCTTAAATCTTCCCAAATCTGAGTACCATAACAATATTGAGTTTTTAGATACTTAGATATAATTGAAATAGCATATTAGTTTCAGGTATAGTACATAATTTGATATATATATATATAATACAAAATGATCAGCACAGTAAGCCTAGTTAACATTTGTCACCACACATAGGAGTTTTAGTTTTTTTCTTGAAATGAGAAAACTCCACTCGCTTAGCAACTTTCAACTGTATCTTACAATGCAGCATTGTTAACTATGGACCCCAGAATATAAAATATTGGATTATTGTGTCTTCTAAATTGAGGCTAAACCTCAGAGTTCTCCTGAATCCACTGGTTTACCCTCACCTCCCAAAAGCCAGGAGCAGCATCAGATCTTCAATACATATCTCATCATAAAAATAACATTCTGGGTTATTTTCCTTTAAGGTAGTCAACGTTCTTTCTAATACCCAGGTCAGGTCTTGTTTCTTTCCTACTTACAACCTTCACTCGCTTCCCACTACTCTTTTAAAGATGAACTTTTCAGCTCCCTACTTTTAGCCTCTGCCTTCCCTCCAGCCTCACCTTAACCATCCTTCCCATCACACTTTCAGTTCTCTGAAGATGCTATTTCAGGCTCTCCTCTCCCCATCCCTGTTGTCTTAGACATTCTTTCCTTTCAAAATGCTGATGAGTTTCTCCTCCTCTCTAAAGCTTTACTGTCCAGTTAGTTCCCTTGTCAAGGTGCTTTCATTGCTTTCTCTGCATCACCATTGCTCTTTGTTCTCTGTATAATGCTGCTTGTATTACAAACTAGGAAATGGAGTCTCAGAAAGAAGGCTTATTTAGATTGTCAAGGTGGAGTATGTACTCAGATCCAAATGGATTCTGATTCTTAGGCAACTTGCCCTATCAACTGTACTCTCAAAGAATTTTATAGTTGCATACACCTACACACACACACACACATACACACAGAGTATTTTGTGGGCTTAAGTGGTACCACTGAATATCTGTCTTCAGGTAAGCCCTGACATAATTCCCTGTTCTTTAGACATTCCAGGTAGAAGGTCCTCCCGCAAAAGACCCTTTAAGCGCTAATATATTGTGAACACAAAAAATTACTACTAGAACTACAGCTCACATTTTTTTCCCTTTAGAGTTCACTGCTTGTATTCTTAGGATGAAGGGAAGACAATAAGCATTATTGTACACCAACTATATACTAAGGACAATGCTTTACATATCTTATCTCATTTAATTCTTAGAAAAAATTTGCAAGGTCCATATTGCTGTTTTCATTTTACAGAGAAAAAAGTTATAGGACAGAGCCAAAAAAAAGTTATTTTCCAGAGTCGTACAGTTAATAAGCAGGGGTAGGTGACTCTGGGGTAGGTGACTGAGTAGGAGCAGGGAGGGTCTCATCTATCCCCTCTCCCACTCAACAAAGCTTCTTACCTCCATTTTTGAACTCCTCCCCCAAGTAGACCTGGCACAGGCCCAGCACATAGAACATGCAGGTGATCTGCACCAACAGTAGGAGCTGCAGCCCCTTCATTTCACTGAGCTTGGCATCCTAGTGCTCAGCTTCTGAGAGCTATCTTTGTTGGGTGATCTGTTCTGCTGTCAGTTCAGAGTGGGACTGAGATCACCTGCACCCTGCACCTCTTTGCTCCTCGTTTGTGGCCTTGGGAGTAATAAGAACTGCAGCCAATGGTTAGGGTACACACATGGAGGATGTTGGATGTCAGGGAAGGGTAACTAAATGTTGAGGGAGCAACAGGGCAGGTTTCCTAGGGAGTGTGCAATTGGCAAGTTCAGTTGATCCTGACCTCTGGGTCCCATGAACCTGCAATTTAATTTTGGTGTAACTGATTTCTAAACGTCCTCACCTACTTCCTTCAATCTCACTGTCTCTTCAATCATCCTTTCTTCCACCTATTCATCGTCTATCCATCCATCCATCCACCCATGCACCCACCCACATATCCGCTCATCTATCTATCTACTCACTGAGCATATGCAGAACAGTAACAGTGTGATGTCTGTTTATTTTAACAAACATCCAGGGCCTGGGGGTCCCCCATAAGAGGTCATAATCCAACATGATATCTCAGAGGCACCTTTCTGGAGGACATACACTGAGCTTAGCCAGGCACCAAAAAAATGGGGAGCGTAGGAGAGAAGAGTAGAAGGAATATTATGTGCAAAGACCCAGGAAGTGAAAGACTTGCAACTTAATATTACTTTTACAACAACCCAGTTAATCAGTTACTTCCTTTATTGTGAGAAGAGTGAAAAAGGGGAAAAACTACCAGCACTGGTTGTTTATCAAACTATGTGCTAAACACTGCACCAAGCACATGACATACATTACAGTTGTCTCCCTGTGCTTAGATGTCAAATACTCCTCACCCAAAAATATCATGTAGAATAAGATATGTTCAGAGAAAGAGAGAGGAGAGAGAACATTCACATAAAATTTATTATGGTATATTGTTATAATGGTTCTATTTTATGTTTAGTTATTGATGGTATATGTCATTGTGTACATAGCCAATTAGCCTGAACTCAGTTTAATCAAGTTCTTAAATTTTGGATGGAGGGTCCAGAAAACAAGGTACCAGGAGATAAAGTGAAAAAGGAACAAACTGGGTCCAGGCTTTGAGTGTTGGCAGGATTTTGGATTTGATTCTTCCAGCTGGACTGTGTTCATTTCAACACTATTGATGTTTTGGATCAGATAATTTTTTGTTGGGGAAGAGGGTGCTAAACTCTGCATTGTAGGATGTTTAGCAGCATCGCTGACTTTTACTCATTAGTTGCCAGTAGCAACCTTCAAACAGCTGTTATCACTAAAAATGTCTCCAGACATGCCAAATGTACACTGTGGAGTGTACTTGCAAAATTGGTTCCCACTTTAGAACCACTGCTCTGGGCACTAATGGGTTTTTAAGAGTCTGGCATGATGAGCACTAGGAATTCTCTCCTAATATGCCTACCATTGTTATGCTGGTAATGTGAGAAAATGTATTCTGTTTCAACTCTGATAAATTGGAATCATCTGTACTACTTTGGTAACATTCCCATAGCGTCTGTTCTTATCTTTGTGAAACAAATAGAATAAGCTGACCACTTTCTCAAGGGCATCCAAACTTCTGTTTTTATATTCTCAGTTCCTAATAGAAAGAATGTTAAATGAAGTCAGTTTTAAAGGTTTTATTATATACAAATCATATTTACTTTTAGGATATGATTCTTACATCAGAGATTTGTCAGAAGTCTGACATATAAGACAAGCATTTTTCTAAGTAAGAAAGAAGTGTGAGGGAGGGGGAGGGCACAAGAGATAAAGAAGGTGTGGTGCATGCCTGTAATCCCAGCTACCTGGGAAGCTGAGTCTGGGGATTGCTTGAGTCTGTGGTACCCTGGGCAACGTGAGAAACATAAGACCTAGTCTCAAAAAAAAAAAAAAAAAGGAAGGTGTGTGGGTGATAAGGTGATAGAAGAATATTGGGATAAACAGTAGTGTAATATTTATATATGTATTTGTGTATATATGTATGTTCAATCAAATAAATAATTTAAAAAAGGTTATTAAATATATCAGCAGCAATAAAGAAAGAAATGTGATCTAATATTTTTCTCTAAAAATTCTCAAATTGATAAAACATGTAGTCTTCATTTATATTTTTTCCAGTTGCCAAAGATCGATGTGATTTTTGCTGCATCCACAAGGATTTCATCAATCTGTAAGCATGTACTGTCCATTGTTCATGATAGAAAGCACTTTGGGTGACTCAGGGCATTGGGTTTAGCGTTTATTGAACTACCCTTATCAGCCATGCACAAGAAGATGAGTAAAGGCACAGTTCCCATCCTCTAAATGATTTTAATCAAAAGGGGATTGTCAGATTTTCTGGGACTAGCCAGACCTTGTTCTGTTGGTTACCAGCAGTGTGACCTTTAAACAATCAGGCCATATTGCATACTATGACCAGCTACTTTTGCCTTCATTGGCCCCTTCTGCTATAAAAAAAAAATTTGATGTTATATCTATGATTGCATGGCATAAAGACAAATATAATGCCAGCTGGAGTAATTATTCATCATTATTAGTGCATTCATTAAAACACTTTTTTGGGTCTGAAGTATTGTGCCTATTGTTCCTAATGGGTAAGTTGGCTCTAGTGCCAATTACTGACCTCACTTCCTTCTCATCTCTTTCTCTTTGTAATTCCAGCTTGAGGGCTATTTAAAGTATTATACGAGATACTTAGAAATTGCATGAATGCAAACTGGGCGCAGTGGTGCTCACCTGTAATCCAAGAGCTGGGAAGCTGGGGCCTGGGATCGCTTGAGTCTCCAGGTTCGAGACTACCCCAGGAAAATAAAGACCTAGTCTCTGAAAAATAGCTGGGTGTGGTGGCGTGCACCTGTAATCCAGGTGCCTGGGAGGCTGAAGCTAAGGATCGCTTGAGTCTGCCGGTTCAGGACTACCCCAAGTTATGTAGAGAGACCTAATCTCAAAAAAAAAGAAAGAAAAGAAAAGAAAAAGAAATTGCATGAATGCAGAAACCAAATATGATTTGTGCTGGAGCTATGTACTAGAGCTTAGATTGTGTAAGCACACAATCAAATGAATGTGAAATTATGCACACAGTGCCAGAATGCAATACACAATTGATAATCATCAGATTTCTTTCATCAGACATCCTAAGAACACTTCAGGACATATATAGTATTTATTAGAAAGCAGGAGTATATGGTTCAGACTCTGACAGTAACAGGAATTCAGCTCAGGAACTATTATGTGGTCAATCAGTTCACATTCCCTGGGTCCATTAATTGCATTTGTAACACAACACATTAGTTTTATAAATAAGAAAAAAGAAAAAAAAATTTTTTTGAGACTAGGTCTCGCTATTTTTGCCCGTGGAACCGCAGGCTCTCGTTGCCCAGAGTACCACAGACTCAAGCCATCCCCAGCTTCCGAAGTAGCTGGGATTACAGGTGCACGCCACCACACCCAGCTATTTTTTTGGAACTAGGTCTTGCTACAGGCCCCAGGCGGAACTCGAACCTCAATCCCTAGCCCCGGCCGCTTCATAGGCTGAAGCTTACAGGCACGCGCCACCGTGCCCGGCCCAGAAAAGATAATTTTAAAACCATCAATTTTAGATTCCTGTATGATGTATTTTTATATACAAAGTTGTGCTGGGCATGGTGGCGCGTGCCTGGAAGCAACAGCTTATGGAGTCGCGGCGGGGTCTGGGAATCGCAGTTGCAGTCCTACCCGGGGTAACACAGTGAGACCTAGTCCCAAAAAATATTTGGACGTGGTGGACGCACCTGTAACCCTAGCTACCTGGGAAGTTGAGGCTGGGGATCACTTGAGTCCGTGGTACCGCTAGTAACGTGAAGCTGCGGTTCCACCGGCAACATAGTGAGACCTAGCCTCAAAAAAAAGAGTTGACCAGACCAGTATTACCATGTATCTCCACATTCTCTGAAGATTTAATTTCAAAGCTACAAAGTGCATGCTTAAATTATGAGTTAAAGTCCACGTTTTGGATGTTGTTGTGTAGTCTTGGGGATTAGAAGGAAGTTAGATCTTGTGATATGTTTCCTCACTAGTGTTGAAACGTGTTTGTTAGCATTATATTTTGTATACAATGTATATGCATTTCTTCATGGTTAACTGGATTTTTAAACTACAAACTAAAGATTTCAGAAAGAAAAGAACTTTGCAAACAATTATCTAATCCACTCCCTCTCTAGACTCATTTCCCTCCATGAATCACTGCCCTAATGCCTCCAAAAGGATTGGTCATTTCCCAAATACACAGTACACATAGAGCTTGTATACACAAGCTGTTGTGTCTCTACTTATACTGTTCTCTTTGGAATATTCTCTCCCCCCCCCTCTTTTTTTTTTTTTTTTTGGAAGTGCCTATTCTTGGTAGCAACTCTGCAAGAATAAGTTTCTCCCCTTTACAAATGAAAGCAACAGGCTTCATGTTGATAAATTTGGCTCAAATGCTATTTTCTTTGGAAACACCTTCCTTAGAAAGAAAGAAAACAAATGCACTTGTGTTGGAAATCAATTACATAGAAGCACTCTGCTAGATCCTATGCATTTATCATCTTATTTAATCCTTAGAGCAATTTTGAATGGAAAGAATTCTTATTCTTAATTCTCAGGTTAAGAACATATGATCTAAAAGATGAAGTTTACTTGGCCAGAATGCCCTACTAGTGAAAGGCAGAAGTGGAATTGAAATCCAGCTTTACCTGTCTTTCTCCAGCAAGTCAGTTGTTCCATTATTGGAACTCTTTCAAAATCTTTCCATCATACCACTACCCAACACAAGTCTCACTTTGTGGTAAATAATTTATTTACCTTCATCATATGTCTCATTCACGAAACTCTTGAATCAGAGACCAAATCTTACTTCCCTATGTATCTTCAATACTTGTGCAGTGACTAGCATAGTGTTCCATCACTTCATTATTTCATGTTGATGGAATGAGATGAATAACAAAAAAACACCATGCAGTCACAAATCATTTTCAAATATATTTTCACCTAACTATTAGTAAGCATAAAAGATATACTTTCATGTGCTTAGAAAAACATACACTGTGCTTAGAAGCAAGCAGTATGAGAAAACATATGCTGGTAAAAAGATAGCAAAAAGTAGTATTAGGAATAGCAATATTATTTATAGATCTAATGAAATAAGTTATCTGCAGTCAAAGAGAATGAGGACAGAGAAGAAAATTTTTAAATTTGAGAGAAAACCATCTTAGAGCTGCATTTAGCGTACCTTCTTTTTGGTGGAAAATTTGTAATTCTTTGTGCTATTTCACTTTCCCAAAAACCCAATGAAGTGAATGATTTTGTCTATATTTCCCAGAAAGCAAATAAAGTCTCTTTGTTTGAGAGGTTAAGTGCCCAAGGTCACACAGCTGGTTTATAGGAGAACATAGTTTATGTTCCTGTCTCCCAGAGTTCTCTTTCTCTCTCTCTTTCTCTCTCTCTCTCTCTCTCACTCTCTCTCTCTCTCTCTCTCTCTGTGTGTGTGTTTTCACTGATAGCCTGTGTCAATTTTAGGAAATACTAATAATTTATAATTTACTCTTTAGAGGCAATAGAAACATTTTGGTTGGGTACAAATTCTGGCTAACCATAGTGTACATATTCAGAATGAATATGCATCTTGATTTGGGTTTGAATGCAAGTAACTTATTTAAGGTATGATATCAGGAAACCTAGATAGTAGTAGGGAAACAAGCCAGGGAAATGAAGAAAGCCAAAAATGTATATTATGAAGCTTGTTACCATGGTAGCCAACTGGAGCTCAATTATGCTAGGGAACTCTGGTAGAGAGTATAGACACATTCAGGATATCTCAATAGAGGGACCAGGAAGCTGTTGTATTATTCACCAACTTACATTCATCACTGAGTTTAGGACTTGTTCTGGTGACATTAAATCTTTGAAATTCCCAGCTTGTATTGCACGCAAGCCAAGTATGCTCTTTAGCCAGAAAAGAGGAAAAAAATCCTTCAAGCAAAGAACTGTAGGTATTCCCTGCAACAATTATCAGTGTATAAAAGCAGATGTCAAGAATATACAGACAAGAAACCAATAGCATCTGCTACATAATGTAGTAAGATATAAATCTTGCCTCTATGACTTCATTCTACATTCAAAAGAAATCCACTAAATATTTGCTATTAAATCCATCATATTCTAAGGCAAGGGACAGCAAACTATCAGTTGAGGACAAATTTGGTCCACTGACCATTTTTGTAAATAAAATGTGATTGAAATAGTTTTTGTCTATTTGTTTGTGCTTTGTCCCATGATGGCAAATTTGAACTAATCATGATATAGGTTATCTAGCCCACTAAACCTAGATACTTGAAACTTAGAGAAAATGTTTGCCATTTCCTGTACTAGCAACTTGGAATACTGAAATGAATAAAATGATTCTCTTAATCTTTGAGAGTTTATAATCTAATGGAAAAGACAGACATGTAAAACAATAGAAAGTATGGTTACTGCTGTAGTAGCTTAAAATCCAAGGAGAAATGACACAGAAGGGGCAGAAGTAGCAAAAATTGCAATACAGACCAACAATGAGATGAATTTAGGAAATGGGCATCTTATTTGGAGGTGAGGAGAGGAGTGACACAAAAAGTAAGATTGGAAAGTAAGGAGCTAAAATTTATTTCTCTAGAAATACAAGAGGCTCTCACAGTCATCATGGAGGCTGCGTTGAAGTAGGCAATGGAGGAATTTGTAATTCTAAGCTCCTGTAGCCATCTAAACACACTGCTTGAGGCAGTGTAGTGTAGCAGCAGACGCAGCAATGGATATGGACAGAAAAGGCTATTTATTTTTATTGTGCAGACTGATACATTCCACTGTACCACTAGGCAGGCTTCTATGTCTTCTCTATACTTCTATAGCACTGTATGGTGTCCCACTGAAGAGTACCTATCACCTTACAGGACAATGTGTTGATCTGTTGTCTCTTGAAAGACTGAGCTCTTTGAAGATGGGAACTGAAAGGATGGTTCTCTGTACCCACAGCATCTGGCCCATAGAGTGCTGTTCATTGAAGGCTTCCCAGGGATTTCCATGGAAAGAATGATGAATGAATACACTGCAAATTTATGGCAGTAGTTACTTGTCTCCTAAGTTTGCAAAGTTGACATGCTGCAATGTCAGCTCACAGGGAGACTTAGGAGGAGATAGAATAAGGAAGAAGGCATAGGAATTATGTAAATCTCCTGATCAGGACAGAAGGCTATCATTAAATTATGATGCAACTGCTTAACAAGGCAGGCATATTATGATTAAAAATGTCAAATGCAGGGCAGATTCAGAGCTGGCATAATTATATGGTGGGTTTGTTTTTATTATATTCTTTTCCTTATTATTTCACAAATAGTTTTTAATGATAAATGTAATGTGTTGCATATAGAAAAAATGGAAAAAACAAAACACAAAGAAAAAATAAAGTTAACCTCAATTCTACAAACTAACTGCAGATGTTTTCCTATAAATCTGTATAGTCTTCTGGGAAAATACTTTTTTTTTTAAATAAAATTGGAATCATAGTATATATAATCTTAGTCATATTATATATATAATTTTATATTATAATCTTTTCATTTATCATTATATCACATGTAATTTTTAATAGTTATATATCAGCCCATCATATAGAGCTATCATAATTTAGCCTTTTCCATATCATTGGACATTTAGGTTGACTTTGACCTTTTTGATTCCAGCAAGCAGTCCACCTAGTCACAGCAGATAGAGTTCTTCTAATGTCAGGTGTTTAGGGCAGGCAGTGGAACCTAAGACAACTGATGGCCAATGATAACCCAGGACACTTGGAAACACCTGCAAGAGGCCACTAAAAAACACCAGGGGAGCACCTGTGTGGTGGTGGGTGGGATGACTTTAAAATCACCCTGGTGGACACCGACCCCTAATTACCATTGCAGTTCTGATTCCCCTTTTGGGGGAACAATGGCTGTAGCAGTTCTGCAAACTACAGGTCAGGACCTTGGTTGAATAATACCAGGAAGGGACAGAATGGGCAACTTTACACTCCATGTAAGTTCCATATCCCTTGCCATTAAGAGCAGTTGTTCTTCCACAGACACTGTCTGCTCATATCCCTCGGAGTATACTACCACTAAATTAACATTTTGCCAGCATGGATGTGGCTTTGAGTTCTTTCCTTACCATAGTTAAGAACTGAGAACCATCAAAGCTGGGAACATTGAACATATACTGATTTGGTATATTACTTGTCACAATATATTCTGGATGAGCTCATTAAGGACATTGTGAGATAACTGCTATTTGTCTTAGAGGATTGTGTAATCTGCTGTGGGACATGGTAAAGGGTAAGCTTAAGTCTGTCTAATATTGGTATAGGGTAGGTATGGGTGTGTGAAGAAGGCCCCAAAGAGGAACTTACATTGAATTGGGATTTGAATGATCTGTAAAAATTTCCTCAGACAAAGAAAGAACAAAATGACATAACTGGGAAAGGGACAAACAAGAGAAAGGCAAGGAGCCCACTTTAGGTCATTTTCACAAACATTCAGTCTACTGAAAGTGTTTTCACATTGGGGATGCAAAGTCACAACTACAAGGAGAATCTAGAGAAGCTACTTGACTTCCATTTGCTGAGCTGTGTGGTTTAAGAAGTTTGGGTCCTAAATCTCTGTTAGCTCTTTTAACTGATAGGTGTACTGTGGTGAAATGGTGTGCCATGACAGCATGGTGCAGCATGGTGGTGCTGCATTAGAATGGTAGCCATTGTGCCCTGGTGGGTAGAGACTTGGAAAAGGAAAGTTAAACCTTCTAGTGAGGGAACAGAGAGGGAATTTAAGGAGGATTGTGGCTGGAGAGTGGGGGACAGAGAGGAGAGATGGTGAGCAGAGAGCAAAGGAGCAGCAAGGAGGCTGGAGGCCTGGGAGCTGTGGCTGCCATGTGCAGCAGCAACACAGGGAAGGAGACCATGTTGTGGGCTTCCATCCCCAGCCTGGGTTGGTAAGGAACCTGAGGAAGAATGCTGGAGAAACCTGTGATCTGTGTAAGCTGACTTGGAAACGTGGTACTTGAAACTTGCTTTAACTTTGAAACTATGAAGCTTGGGAATTGTCTGGAGACTTGAAGAAAACTTGGAGTGTTGTTGTTCCCATTGTGAGATAACTGAAGTGGTTGTTTCTGTTGCATTGAGTGAGTCTTGCTGATTTCAGGTCATTTTAGAGTTGAAGCTGAAAGATGCCAGAGCTATGCCTTTTGGAGGAGAACTAACGACACCATCCTGGTTTCTTCATTGGATTTGAATCTCCACTTTTGAAGACGGATTGACGATGCCATCTTGATTTCTTTTTTTTTTTTGGCTTGAAGTAAGTAGAGCTTTGGAAGAAGATCGACAATGCCATCTTGGCTTCTTCATCCGGCATGAAGGTGGAACAGCCGCCATCTTGTGGACACATATGGCTTAGGAGCCATGTGCAGTTTTTGGATTAGAGACTGAATTGCTTGGTAAGATTACTAAGGGGGTTCCTTGTACCCACAGTGACTTTTATTTATTTTGTCTTTTTAATGAGTAAATCTGTTTTTGCCTCTTTTTAAGGTTTAGTGTGGTCTTGCTACTGCTCGCATGGTCTGGGACAAACCTAAGGAGTAGCTGGGATTAAAGGGCCAGCTGCTCCCATTTGTAAATTTAGTTAAGTACCCTGTTTTGTTTGTTTTCTGACCCAATTTCATAACCAGCCCAAATAAATACAAAGTATACATAATAACTGCTTTTTCAGCAAACCAGCCACCCCTTATCCTTGTATCCAGATCAGCTGGTGTTGTTACACTGCTCCCACTACTCCATGCTGCCATGCCAGACAAAGCTAATTCTGCAGAGGCACATGATGAGTCCTTCAGTATCACCTGCCAAGAGGGGCCTTCAAGAGCTGTGATGCAAAAGGACATCCCAAACTCTGTACTGGAAGTTTGTTCAGAGTTAGAGGTGGGGTAAAAAGGAATGAGAGATCCATTCCACAGAAGGTGTGGGGATTTGTGAAATTTTCAAAGCCCAGGGTAATTAGAATATGGGACTCCAAGGGGACATCAGAAGGGAAAGGCAGAAGATGAGTGCATTCCTCTTTCCTCTTAGAACTATGAATGGAGTGCCACCTAGGCAGGGACAAGGCAGGGGGAGCCACCCCACCAGGTCTGTCGCTGCAATTGGCAGTAGATGGATTCCCCTCTCCCAGGGCTGCACGGGTGCGGACCTCTGGTGGGGTGGAGGTCGTGGCTGCATGCTCTCTAGCACCACCCAACACTGGGAGGGTCCCGTGGGAGGAGTCCCCACCCCCTGCATGGGGGTAGGGAGGGAGTCCCCTCCCTTAGCACAGATCCCAAGCCCTGCTGGCACATGGAGAAGGGTGGGGGCAGGTGGGTAGTGGCACCCCATCCCCCTCTGGTCTTACTCTCACTCTAGCCATTCCTCACCTGGAACAAGCAAAACACTAATGAACCAACTTTAGACAAAAAGGAAGCTGCACAACAACATGAAGCCCTGAAACACCCATCTCCTGGTCAGGAACCATGAAGAGCACAGAGGAAAACAACAGATAAAGGACTGAATAATCAACCATACCAAGGACTTATCAAAGAGCTACACCCATAGGGTCACTAGGGCTTGGAAGCCAAAATCAGAGAAACCTGCAGAGAGAACATGTTACTTAACCCTCCCTTACCACAGGGGGAGGAAGGCCACAGAATCATGGCAGAACCCCAAGGCCAAGCGGCAAACAGCAAATGGAGAGAGGACACAATCTGTTTTAACTATCCACTAATGTCTCTTTCCACGAGGAATTTGGACTAACAAGGACTGAGAGACTAACTCTCTATGCCAGAGTCCAGCAGGCAAAGAAGCAGCAAAATAGAACTAAAACCAGAACAGAGGAGACAACCAACAAGAAGAATGAAACACTGAGCAGCTCCAAAGGAATTGGAGAGAAAGCATGCTACAAAGTCAAGAATCAAAATCTAAACAGGATCTACTGGGCCCCAGGATTCCAGATCCTTGGCCTGGAAAAGGACAATTCAGGAAAGAAAGACAAACAGGCTAAAACATGATCGAAGAAAGGCAGTGAATTAGGGGTTGGAGTGACCAGAGTGGGGTGGGGGGTGGGTACAGGAGGGGCACACCCAAGGGGATCAATTATATAAGTAAGTGAATGAATGGATGGATGAATGAATGAATGAATGAATGAACCATGAATGGAGCCTTGATCTAAAATATTTCTCTCCTTTCCTACCTCCCTTAGGGCTCAAAATCACAGCTATGTTGTCCTAAACTTGATATTTTACTTTCTTGCTCATTACCTGGAAAAAAGGCAGGAAAAGAATTGGAAGTTGTTTGTTTGTGGACAAAATAAGTTCTAATTTGCTTGTTTCCCCAGGAAAGGACAGTCAAGCTTTTGCAGGTTTCTGTTTTCCTTGAGGAGGCAACATTTTGTAAATGTTGTTTTATTTGTTGCCCAACAAATGCCAATTAAGACACATCACAACAATAACAGCATTAAAAGAAATTGGTAGAAATTTTAGGCAGGGAAGGCAGCAAAATACTAACAGAATGCATTATAGAGCAATTTGCATTTAGCAATCTTGTGGAAAAGTTGGTAATTGTTTTCACTAGAAAGAGAAAAAAAATCACATTCTGTACAGCCATGTGCAGGAAGGAAACTTCATGTTGAGAAATCGAAACCATCTTTGTTCTTCCTCAAAAAAACCAAACAGAACTTGATTACTTCATCATTTAGTTACCCAAGTTAGAAATCTCTGCAATATCTCTCTGCATCTCCTCTTTCTTCATTTGACTTGTTTAGTGACTGGTTTGGGGTTTTTTGTTTGTTTCTGTTTTTTAGGATTGAAGGTGAGACTTGTTTTGTTTGCCTTAGGAAAAAACTGCCGGGCATGGTGGTTCGTGCCTGTAAGCTTCAGCCTATGAAGCTGCCGGGGCTAGGGATCACAGTTCGAGTCCCGCCTGGAGCCCATAGCGAGATCTAGTTCCAAAAAAATAGCTGGGCGTGGTGGCGCACGCCTGTAATCCCAGCTACCTGGGAAGCTGAGGCTGGGATTGCTTGAGTCTGTGGAACCCCGGGCAACATGAGCCTGCGGTTCCGTGGGCAAAAATCGCGAGACCTAGTCTCAAAAAAAAAAAAAAAAGGAATCTTAACAAAGGAAGAGTATCTCACACTCAGAGTATACTAGGATACAAAATTACAAGTGTTCTAACTCTAGTTCTGTCCCAATCTCCTCAAATAGCAGGAATGAGAGCAATTAAGAAATACACAATTTGTCAAAGACACAAAAATCCTACAAATCTTAAAATTGTTTAGTGAGTACTCTCTTTCTCAATAAATAAACCTACAGTGCAGTTTCCTTGCCACCCTGCTTTCCCACTGTTATTGTCCAGATTAACTATCTACTATTTGTTCAGGTCCTTGAAAGTTTCTTGGTTTATCTCCTTACCTCTCTGATTTGTTATCAGTTTTGCTCTCAGAATGATCTTTTATATTAACTTTTCTTTTAAATCACTTCTTTCATATAGCATTTATTAATATTCTAAGTGGCAGAATGAATTAATACCAGTTCCAGGCCTTGATGAGTTTATGACGTTGAGTGATAGTGGTTAACATCAATTCTACCTTCTGATTCTGAGCTGAAGTTTCATTTTCTGCTCTGCTTCGGGTAATATGTCATTCCATGAGAATCCAGTCACCGAGGATTGTAGGAATGAGAGATGATGTGTCTCCACCGTGTTTAATTTTAGCTGATGATCTAAATAAAGCATGTAATTTGACTCTTGGTGTAGAATATAGACAAAGTGACTTGCAATGACCATAGGAACCCTTAATCCTGGCTTTTCTTGTTGACCTGTGTTTTGACATTTGAAAGCTAAGTAGATCTGTTAATGCCTGATATTCTGATAAAAGCGAAAACTGATTTAGGAGTTGATGATACAGGCTATATCATGACCAATGTGTTTACACAAACAAGCAAATACAGCTTGCAGTAGGGGTGAAATGAATTTGGGAGTGAAAAGATCTAGTTTTTTGGGTTTTTTTTTTTTTTTTTTTTTTGAGTCTAGGTCTCACTATGTTGCCTGAGGTAGAGATCCCGCAGACTCAAGCAATATCCAGCCTCAGCCTCCCAGGTAGCTAGGATTACAGGTGCACACCATCATGCCGGGCTATTTTTTTTTAGATTGGTCTTGCTTTATTACCCAGGATAGTCTTGAACCCCTCGAACTCAAGCGATTCCTAGCCTTGGCCTCCTTAGGCTGGGATTAAAGATGCATGCCACTGTACCCCGCCAAGATCTAGATTCTAATCCTGATTCATCTTTTTACTAGCTGTGTCATTATGAGCCACACAATAGCTTTGTGTCCAGATGTCTTCATCTCTAAAATGGGTGTAATTACACAAATCTTACATAATATTATGGGGATTAAAGGACAAATGATAGGTGATAATATTTAGCATAGCTTTTGGAACTTAGTTGATCAATTTCACCAGAACACTTTCAGATGAAACAATTATTAAGCATCTTCTGTATGCTAAGCTTTGCGCTAGTTTCTACAGCTACAAAGATGAACAAAAGCTGGATCCTGCTCTTAAAAGGCTAATGGGGAATTAGCAATTAACATTATATAGATCTTTTAACTCTGTCTGAACTATAGTGTTTCATGATTCCAATATTTTGTTTATTCCAAAAGATATTAGCAACATGAGACTCTCTTCTGAATAGTGTTCCTGGAATATGAAGTACACAGTTTGTTCTTGGAAGGCCATATAGTACAATGAAAAGATAGGTACTTAATATGGATGCAGATGTTTACCTATTAATACTATGAGGTGCTTGGGCAAGTTAGTTAATTTCTTTGAACTTGACTCACTTTCTTTGTAAAATACGGATACAAATATACTCATAAAGTTATAATGATCAAATGTGATAATGTAATTAGCACTCATGATAGTGTCATAGTAAATGGTGAAAATACAACCCAAAGCAAAGTGGTTTTGTAATAATGTATCATACTCAGTTGTATGTTTCCCACCCCTGCTTGGCACTTGGATAGAAAGTATATCTTTTAATCTTTAGCTTTCTGGAAGGTGTGCTTTGTTCTCAACAAAGTGTGTTGAATTATAATGTAATCAGAGGCTATCCCAAGATAAAGAAAGGATGGCAAAAACTGAAAAATGACTTTCATTTACTGCCAGCCCCCTTAGATATCTTCTTTACTCCTTAGAGAGAGATAATCACTGGTGTGATTATAGAAAAGGAATTTCATTGCTACCGACTTACCATTGTCCCAAAGCCAGAATGACTTAGTTGGATACCTTGTCCTCATGTTTTTCATTTGAGGGCCAAGTCTTCCTGTGTCATTTTCCTAACTCTTAATGGGAAAGTATTTAAAAAACATGTAAACAAAGATAAATAAAACATTTCTCATGATTACTGAGATTAGTGGAATTCCTTAAAGAAGTAAACTACTATTTTCAATCAATAATGTGAATAACTCGCCACACACAGTGGCTCGTGCTTGTAAGCTTCAGCCTATGAAGGGGCTGGGGCTAGGGATCGTGGTTCAAGTCCTGCCTGGGGCCTGTAGCGAGACCTAGTTCCAAAAAATAGCTGGGTGTGGTGGCACGTGCCTGTAATCCCAGCTACCTGAGAAGTCGAGGCTGGGGATTGCTTGAGTCCGTGGTACCCCGGGTAACATGAGCCTGCAGTTCCACGGGCAAAAATAGTAAGACCTAGTCTCAATAAAATAAAATAATGTGAATAACTCGAATTTCTTGTAGGTTAGACTAACGCTTGAGTGTGGCATCTTATGTGAAATTCTTTCAATGTGAATGGCCTTTTCCTCTGCTAGACTATTTGTTTCTCCCTGACCAGATTTTATCTTTCTATGCTTTACAATTGCACTTTCTTTATATTTATATATTTATATATTATATATTATATATTATTATATATAATATATATTATATATTATATATATTTATATATTATATATTTATATATTTATATATTTATATATTTATATATTGATGACTTTCATTTTCCTCTGACTTTTTTGTATATGACCCATCCTTCCTATCAGGCCAGAAACTTTGAGGGCTTGAATTGTATCCGTACATCCATATTTGAGTGTCTTCTACTCCATACCATTTTAATACATCAAATTATTGAATTTAATCCACAAGCTCTTTGCAAGAGAAGGGAGAGCATTCTTTCAATAATTATGGAGACCCTCCTTATTTTAGGAACTGCTTTATTTGGAAGCAAGATGGTCTGCAGCAAGATAAAATCTCTATTTTCATTATATTTGAAGTCATAGAGAAAACAGTAAATGTGTTTTCCTCCAAGAATCTTCCATGATATTCTATATGGGTGGAGGGATGTTAGTTAAATGTTTATTTACTCAGGGGTCTTGAGAGAGAATTCAGTGGAAAGAGCATTGGGTTAGAGGGAGAAATACTTCTTACACTGTCTTGCCATTGTTTATAAAGTCTTTTGTATTAGGCTCCATTATGTTTAGGAGAGGATCTTACTTTCCTGTGTAATATCACTAATACAGTGCCTGACACATAGGATGGGCTCAGTAATTCTGCGTTGAATGATATCAATGATATCACAATCAACTGTGAATTTGAGCGAGTTTCTTGGATTTTTTTCATTAGTTTTAGTTTTCTCAGCAGCTAAATGAGGTGCTACTATCTGTTCTACAAGTTGTTATAAGGACTAATTGCCTTTTGTTGCCTCGAAAGCATTCCCCCTCCCACCTCCTTTATAAAATCTTAGGTCCTTTAAGTCTTTGCTCTTCCATTTTATCACCTACTATTCTGTTTTATTGTTGTCATCCAAATACCTTATGGGTCTTAACCTTCAATGAATGATTTTAGCTCCTAGTCTCTATTCCTTTACACTGCTTTATCTGTTTTACTTCAATCTGGACACCATTTTACAAATCTTTTGCTTCTCTGCTCTTAGACCTCCTATGCCCAAATATATTCCTGGGTCATACCTCAGTCTTTAGCCATCCATACCTGTGTCATACTTCAATCTTTGTCCTCACTGATAATTGTTCAAAACCTCAACTTGGGTAATCTTTCCTTATACCTCCCTGACCCACTTGAGCCAGGTGTAGTCCTGCTCTTCTATCTCATTTTCTTTCTGATCTTTTACTTTGTCTTTCTCAAATAAATTTGTCTTTCTCTTTCAACTTAAAAAAAAAAAACAAAACAAAACACAAAGCCTCAACTTCAGGATTCCCATTTTTTGACCACTTCTTACCCTTCCAGGGCATGTACTTCTACTCCAACACTTCGTTGATCTTAAAAAGATGGGCAATTCATCATTTTCTCCCTTCCTTACCCAAACCAGGCTTAATAGGCTGCAATTATAATCATATCCTTAGAGATCTCTGTGAATTTAATTGTCTTTCTATCACTTCATTTTGCTTGGGTTAAATCCAGCTCTTTTCATTCTTCAAGGTTATTTATGAATAGTATGACATTGTTGAAGAAAAGCTATTATCTCTATTATCTGGTCTTACTATAATTTCATGACTATAAACCTTAACTGGACATGCAACATTGCCCAACAATTTGCTCCACTTCTATTATTTTCTCAGTCTCTTAAATAACTCTTTCAAATCTGCTCTTTTTCATGTCACATTTCTTTGGAAAAATGCTAAGAACTACTACTTTTTTTTTTTTTTTTAGACTAGTTCTAGCTATGTTGCCCGGGGTAGTCCCCACAGACTCAAGTGATCCCCAGCCTCAGCCTCTCAAGTATCTGGGATTATAGGCACTTGCCACCGTGCCAGGCTGCTTTTTTGATACCCAAGGTCTTGCTACGTTGCCTGGAGTAGTCTTGAACCCACAAACTTAAGTGATCCCTGGCCTCTTGCCTCCCAGTGCTTGGATTACAGGAATATGCCACCACTCTTAGCCTAAGAATTAATACTTGTTGATTGCTTACCATCTAGCTGGTACTAGGATAACTTCTTTGTATGTAATATATGTATGTTCATTTAATCCTCAAAAGAATTTGCAAATTATTATTCACATGTTTCAGATGGAGAAACTGAGGCACTGGAAATTTAGAACATTTTCCTAAGGTTGTGATATCACTACCAAATTTAAAAACTTAAGCCCCTCGCCCCTCCCACCCTTCCTTAACCAGCAGGCAACTTTGGAGGCTTGAATGATAAAGGGAGTAAATGGTAATGCCATGGGGAAAAGGGCCATAAGATGATGATCCATTTTGCAGATCATCACTCAGGACCCAAAAAAAGTAAACCTCACCAATTCACGATGTCCGGAGTATAGACCTCCTTTGGAGTATAAATAGAGTCTTGGGCCACTCACTCTGTGTAACAGACCTTTCCTGCCTTGCCCACTGCTTCCCTTAGTAGTGTATTTTAATAAATCTGTCTGTTCTTCACCGATTCCGGTGAATTTTCCCACCCATGTACCTCCAGCCTATACTTGACTCTCCCTCACAATACAAAAGTATATAGCTAATAAGTCATGGATTTCACAATTAAAACTCAAGCACTGTGATTTCTGAGACCACCTTCTTAAGCACAAATCTCAACTAGAATCAGATGGCAGTTCACTCTAGCTCTCAAACTATCAATTTATGGGTCTCTCTGCTCATCAACCCAGAGCCTTTGTCGTTCTTGTTACAAGAGATCAAGCATCCTTGCTCCTCATTCCAGAGGAACCTGGAGGACTCACTGGAGAAAACACAATTTTTCAAACAGTGATTCTGAAAAAACTGGAAATTCACATACAATTGAGCAATATGGATTAAATGCTTAATTGTAAGACCTGGAACCATAAACCTAGAAGAAAATACGGGAGAAAAACTTCTTGATATTAGTTGATATTGACACTAGACAATTATTTTTGAATGACACCTAAAGTCCCAGCAACAGAAGCAAAATAAACAAATAAAACTAATAAGCTTTGGCATAGCAAAGGAACTATTAATAAAATGAAAAAGGCAACCTATAGAATGAGAGAAAATATTTGCAAACCACATACCTGATAAAGGTTAATATTCAAAATATATGAGGAACTCATAAAACTCAATGACAAGAAATCAAATATTTCAATTAAAAATGGGCAAAGAACCTGGATAGATATTGTTTAAAAAAAAATATGTACATAAAAAAGTACCAGTATTACTAATCATCAGGAAAATGCAAATAAAGACTAGGAGATATCAGTCTTCTCACACCTTTTAGAATGCTAACATCAAAAAGCACAAAGATAACAAGAACAGGAAAGGATGTAAAGATCAGGGAATCCTTGTGCACTGTTGAAAACATAACTTGGTACAGTCACTATGAAAAATAGTATGGAGATTCCTCAGAAAATAAAAGTAGAAATATCATATTATCCAAGCAAACCCACTTCTGGGTATATGAAATGAAATCAAACCTCAAAGAGATATTTGCACCTCCAGGTTCACTGCAGCTTTATTTACAATAGTCAAGACATGGAAACAGCTTAAATGTTATTGATACTGATGAATGAATGTATAAAGAAGGCTTGATTACATATATTTAATGGAATATTATTGAACAAAAATATGAAATCATTGCATTTGGGATAAGGTGCAGGAAACTTGAGGGCATAAGTGAAATAAATCAGACAAAGATAAAAATAGAATGGTCACACATATGGAATCTATAAAAAAAATAGAATTCACAGAAACAATGAACATATTGATGGTTACCAAGTGGGGTGGGAGGGTGTAAGAGGGGGAACAGGGTGATGGTGGTGTTGAAAAGTACAAATTTGTTGCTGCAAGATAAAATAAGTTCTGGTATGTAATGCACAGCATGGTGATTACAATCAATAGCAAGAATTGTATGTTTGAAAGTTTCTATGAGAGTAAATCCAAAAGTTCTTATAAGTGGGTAAAGAAGATGTAATATATATACAAAATGAATTCTAGTGAAATAGGTCAGAAAGAGAAAGACAAATATCAGACAACTTCACTCAAAGGAATAGACAAAACAAAGGAATAGACAAAACCAAACTGAAACAAATCTCAGACATCTAAATGCAGAATTGAAATTATCAGAAAGAGAAGGTAGGGTCTAAATGAACTATGGTGGACAACTATTGGTGCTTGGGTGGTGGGTGTGAAGTAGTAACAAATATCTGAAGATGCATGAGCATAAAGTGTTGTAAACCATAGGTAACTCAATATAAAAATACAATTAAAAAAGTTCTCATTACAGGAAAAAAAAAGGCAACTGTGAATCAATGGGTATAATTAAACTCGATAGTCATTTTGCAAAATAAACATATATAGGTCATTATTATGTATACCTTAAACTATATTACATTTCAGTAATATTGCAATACAACTGGAAAAAAGAATAAACATCAATGATGATCAATTTCATCATACTTTATATATTATATTATATTTATATGATTATATATTAAGTACTTATTAATACATATATAAATTTATATATGATATTAATATCTATTATATCTGTTATATTTATGTGATTATCTGGACATAGGTTCTCTTCTTAATTCCTTCAGTGATATTCTTTTTCCTGGAGTTACTTCTATCATAAAAAGAAGGAATTTGGAACACACTACCAGAATAACAAAATACTGCTTAAATTCAAAAGATAAAACCAAAAAAAAAAAAAAAAGATAAAACCTTTTCTGGACCTCTCTGCTGCTTCTAGCTAATGCTCCACTTCTCAGTTTCTTTTTCAGCTTTTATCCTTAATATTTGCTTGACTGACTTTCTTATCCTTCACATCTCAATTTATATACTATTTCCTGAGGGATTCCCACCCAAATAAAGCATTCATTCATTGCTTCCTGTTACACCGATTTTCTTATTTTGTCTGCAATGTTTTAAACAGTAGTAGATTATCTTTTTTGTTTACTTGGTTAGTGTTTGCTTTCCTTCACAGAACTTAAGCTCAAAATTAGCAAGTATCCTGTCTGACTCCTTCACTGTTGAATTTCCAGGATCTTGAATAGTGGATGTAGGTGGTGATCAAAAACGACTCACATTACCCTTGTAGCCTCTAAGTGATCAGTCCTTACTTCTCTGACCTTGTCTCCTACTATATTCTCCCGACTTAGGGCTCCACTCCATTGTAACCTTGCTGTTCCTCTAATAGCCAAGCTCAAGATCTTTGCACTTGCTAAGTATTCCTTCCCTGTGGAATGCTCTTCTCCCACCCCCTTTATCATTTTTTTAGTTCTTTGCTCAAAAGTTACTTTCTTATTCAGGCCTTCCATTTCTGAGGATTTAAAATTGCCCGTTCTACTCTTTACCTCCTTTTTGCTTAAAATTTTATATTACTTACAATTTTTTAGTGTGCTATATAATTTACCATTTAATTTGTTGCTTGTTTCCTTCTTTTAAAGAAGTCATTGATGAATTCCCAATACCTAACAGTATTTAGCACAAAACAGCGAATGCTTATTAAATGAATTTGTGTAATGAAGCATAAATGAACATTTGAGTTGAAATCTTTCGGAAGTGTAAGATATTATCAAGCTTAGTAAAAGTACCTATGTTTGTAAATTATCTTAATAGTAGTATGCATGCTTGCATTCTTCACATCCCTGGCACAGAATCCTGCGCACAATGGACTCTCAAAGAAAGCGAGTTTGAGAGGCGTGGGTCTGCGAGTTCACACTGAAGCAGCAGCTAAGTCCGCCCCGATCCCGCCTCTGCCTTCGGGGGCCCCGCCCCTCGCATGCCGAATGCCTTATAGGCGAGTGACGTCAGGCCGTTTGTTGTCATTGGCGGCTCCCAAGATGGCGTCCATCATGGAAGGGCCGCTGAGCAAATGGACTAATGTAATGAAGGGCTGGCAGTACCGTTGGTTTGTACTAGACTACAACGCGGGGTTGCTTTCCTACTACACGGTGAGTCTTCAGGGAGCAAAACTCACAGCGTCTCGAGGGTTGCGATACCTTGGTGGAGGGTGGGGGGCGGGCTTTTTAGAAGCCGGGTAGAGGTTGCTAGGCTGGGGGTGCCGCCGCACGAGAGGGTTCCCTCGTAGGGGAGGGTTTTATGGCCTGTATAGCCAATGAGGGTAAAGGAGATGGTGGTATAGCCAATAAGCGGGCACTGAAGGTCTGATTTATGGGCTGGGGGCAAGCCGCATTCTTTTGCCTCCCCCCTGACCTGTGTGAAATGTGTTGTGGTCGGGAGTAGTTGTGTGTATGTGAAAGTGATGATAGTCATAGTTTAAATGGTCTAGTCATGCGGTTCGTATAGTTCCCCTTCCACGTTGTCTTAGACTTGACACTGCACCCATAAGCCATGTAGACGGCCTCGCCCCTTAGCTTTCCTCCAAGGATCGAAGAATGCTGCGTTCTTGGAGCTGTGGCCAGACCAGCCAGGACAAGTCCCTAACAAGACTGGCCCTCGGGCAACACGAAGGAGCCCGAAATACCTCCCGTTTGCTCGTGGGACTCTCCTCTATTCACCTAGAGGCCAAGCGTAACCGACGCCTTAACTTTTGAGAGCCGAGGATTTTCTACACACAAGTCTCTTCTTGTTAGCTAGAAGAGAGAAGGGATAGTGTGGTGTCCCTTGAAAGTTATATTCTGGAGACGTTAGTTCACAGATCTCCAGTGTCATTAACACGAATCAGTGATTGAGGCACTGAACTGCTTTGAATTTTATGTTTCTGACTACCACCTTTCCTTCCAACACCACCTATCACATTAGAAATAGAAGGTAACATAGTATTAGAGAAATTGCTTCCAAAGATATTTTGTTTGAATGATGTGCACTTAATACAGCCTGGAAGAGGGAGGACTCTTTGAAAGAACAGAGTGTTCTGAGGCTTTAAAAAATAAACTTATGAAATTATGAAAGAAGGGTGAGAGAAATGGGAACAAAGAAATTATGAAAGAAGGGTTAGTGAGAGAAATGGGGAACGCTAGCATTCCTTAGTTCATTTAAAAATATTAAACTCCCAATGTATGTTAATTGTTACTGCTTTAAGCTAGGCCTGTGTGCAAATGCGTGTGCATTTAAACAAGACTAGACAGATCAAGACATTCACTGTTCGTCTTCTCTGGAGCTTATTTTCTAATTAAGTAGTTCCCTTAATTTATTTTACTCACAATAATAATGCGAGGTTGGTATTCTTTACCCCCCTTGTATAGTTTGGAACCCAAGTTTCTAGGCTCTTAAGTACTTTGCTCATCTAAATTGGTGTAATCAGAATCCTAAGTTCCTTTTTGATTTTTTTTCCCTCTAAACCTTACTTTCATTCTAGGGAGAAAAGTGTTAAGTTATGAGATACTAAGGCAAGCCTGCAAGATTAGAAACCTTTAACTTTCAACATTGTTCAACTATCAATCACCTTACTTTACATAATTCTTAAAGAAGAAAAAACCAAATCTGAATGAGCTTTAAACAGATTGTTCAAGATTATCTTCAGCTATCTATAAAAGAGAGGCAATTGATATTATATTTTGAACTCTGTAATTAATAAAATTCCATGGCTAAGATAAAATACTGGGTTTCAGTAGGTATGATAATCAGAAAATTCCATGGAAATTTTCCATCCTATTCAAAATAGAGTAATTACAATAAGTGGAACTAATTATGTTTTTATATAAATCCCAAGATTTTGTGGTCTGGATCTAGGAACTATTGGAGAAGTCCCAAGCTCAGATTCTTGGGAGCTCCTATCCCAGACAGAATCTTTCTTTATCTTGTTTTTCTTCTTTTGGTATATATTTTTCTTGTCACCTTGCTCTTTCAATTTCTGAATACCTTGGCAAATCTCTCCATGTCTTACTTGCTAAATAACCTTTTTAAAAAATATATTTCTTTCTTTTTCTTTTCCCTAATACTTACTCTCCTTTTTGAAACTAGGTTTTATAAGACATCACCCTTGCCAGCGGAAGATGGTATCATATTTCTTGCTAATGGCTATTTCAAAGTTTTTCTTTTTTTCCTTTTTTCTTTTCTAGTTCTTCTGTGTTACAATATTTATTTTCTGCTGCTGGGAAGCAGCAGGAAAATGCACTATCTTGTGAAGATAAAATGATACCCAGTTCCAAACTAGGGGAGGCCCAGTAAAGATTGGAAAGGACAAGTGTTCACTCAGCAAAAACGTAGAATAATGAATGCTGATAATGAGTTCTGTGCTCTGGATATTGTTTCAGTACGTTAGGAATGGGGAGGATTTGACGGTTCATATTTGACGGTGCATTTGAGTGGTATGCATATGACATAACTTGGAGCTATGTTTTCCAAGAATATCTGAATTAATTGCACAGCCTTTTTAAACAAAGGAATAAATTCTATCCCTTGTTTCCAAAATCACTTGACAAAAATCTCTTGGCTCTTCTCTGACTCTGGGGCTAGAGGTTGTTTTATGTGGCCATGTAAACCTTGAATTAACCATGGTTGGTCTTGTTTTAGAGTTAACCTGTACTAAGGGTTTCTATTAGGACACTCTCAGGATTAGGTTAAGATCCTTGGGATTGAAGAGATTTTCCCAAACCAAATCTCATTCTGGATCTTCTCCTTTGGAACTAAATTCAAACCCAAACTTGAACTTGTGCTTTGGCAATGAATGTTCTTTTTACCTTACGTTTTTTTTGTTTCCTTAAATCTGAATTTTTAATTTTTGAAAAAGAGTTTAATGTGTTCACCCTGCCCAATACAGGAATTGATTGCCTTTAGGAAACAGATTAGGCAATCTTTTTCAGTTCTAAATGTGTCTCTTAGTTATTAGTATAATGTAGTTCATTCAGCAAGTATTTATGACTGACTTTGTAATAGACAGTGTAATTGGAGGCACAAACATGAAGATTTTATCTCGGAATCCAGTATGTCAGAATAGACACCTAAACAATTTCAAAATATGACAAATTCTATAGTAGAGATAGGAATATAATGTTGGGGTCATGTGGGGATCTTGCATTTCTCGGAAAAAAAAATTCAGATGTTCCCATTCACCAGCACTCAGCAAGTTTTCTGAGGAAAGGGGAAAAAAAAAGAACAACACCTGTGCTGACACAGGTGGGCAGCCTTAGAAGGCAAGTTAGAAGACAAGGGTTGCATTTTGTCAGAGGAAAGAGTATTTTTTTTTTTTTTTTGAGGCTAAGTCTCGCTATGTTGCCTGGGGAACTGCAGACTCTCGTTGCTGGGGATACCCCAGACTCAAATGATCCCTAGCCTCAGCCTCCCAGGTAGCTGGGATTACAGGCACGCACCACCATGTCCAGCTATTTTTAGAGACTAGGTCTCGCTATGTTGCCCTGGGTGGGTGCCCTCGAACTGCGGACTCAAGTGTTTCTAAGTCTCAGCCTTCTGTCCCAGGCTACAATTAAAGCCATGTGCCACTGCGGCTGGGTTGGTTTTATGTATGTATGTATGTATGTATGTATTTTTGATGGCATTACTGTAGTAAGTATTGCCTTCAGATCAGATTGGATTATTCTTCCAAGACTGATAATCATCTCTGGCCTCCCCCCCACCTTTGGTTGATCTTTTCTGACCCTACCCCAGTTACCTGGAAACTTACATAGCCAATTTAGTAGAGTCATTAATTATTGCTACCCCTACCTCTGGTGTTTGTTTTTGTGAGACCTTCCATCCTAAATTTTTCTACTTTAAGGTTGCATCAGGAACATTACCTGGAAAAGGCCAAAGGGATATATTAGCCAGGACTTAAAGAATAAAAAGAAGGGCATTTTAGGCAGTGAGAGATATGCACTAACTGGGAAGCTTGAGGACATAGAGTACATTAAGAATATATTGAGAATTTCTGAGCACTTTTAGTGTAAATGTATGTAGGGACTTTAGGGTAAATTAGTTGGTCAGGCTTTTTGCCCTCCCACCATTAGCCTCTATGATCAGCACCTGTGGTATTGCACCTTCCCATGATTGTACGTGCCTGGCCTAGTGGGTATGTGTAAGTGGTCACACTTGGACTTAAGGGGAGAGGCTAAAGGGGCAGCGTTACCCTGGGTCGAAGAGAGCATGGAGATAAAGCCAAAAAGAGAGAGAACCATAAAAGGAATGCCCAGAGAGCCTAGAGAAAAAAGCATAAAGATTCCTGGGGGTCTGGGAGTTTGCCTATCTCCTAGCCCCCTGCCACCTAGCCATCCTACTTGCCCACTTATTTTGGGCCAGGTATATATAATCATGAAGAGGGCGCAGTACCACAAGTGCTGGTCATAGAGGCTAACAGTGAAAGATTAAAAACTCTGATAATTCATTTACAGTAACACTGTGTGAAATGCCAACCATTTATATGAATCATGACCTCAAAGGATGATGAGAAAGGAAAGAAAATTGAAAGAGGAGTTGGAAAGTAAGAATGTTAGTGGAGGTCATGCCTATAGTTAATAATTTATGAAGTATTATTGAGTATCTACAGTTTGCCAGGCACTAAGCTAGGATGAGAGCTTAAAATGCTAAATAGAATGAAAATCTTCTATGTTCTTATGATACAAGGAGTCTGTTGGGGAATACATAAGAGCTGTGATTGAGAAAGTATTGAGTGTTTGGGTGGGATTACCTGGCTCAGTGTTGGAGCATAAGTAACACTTTCATAAAAGAAGCAGGTTTACTATAATCTGAATGATGGTGGGTAACCACTGTCAGCATAGAGAGAAAAGTGCTTGAGACAAAGGGAATAAATGTTTTGAGAAGAGACAAGAGTAAGGAGCTTTTCAGTCTTGGAATCTGGTCTGTGAGATGGGCAGTATCTGGATGAGTTGGAGAGATAAGCTGGGTCCAGATAATAAACTTCCTTGATAAACCTTCTAAGGAATTTGAACTTTACCCCAAGGGCAGCAGAAAGTTATTCAAGTGAATAAGATCAATTAAGTCAATAAGATGAATTCTTGTCACTTAGCTTATGGCCAATCTTTCTTTGATACCTTGCTCAACTTTTTCCTTCTCCTTGGAGTTAAATAATGGTAATTGTTAAGATCTTCAAAATAGTCAATACTCAGTTTCCTTGGGTGTCTCATGCATTTCTTCCTTACCAGTTGGTTTATTTGAGTCAGAATTCCAAAAGTGTACACAAAATTTTTGAGTGTCTTTTAATCTTGTAAGTCCACATTCCCCCTCTTTTCTTTGCCTTTTGTTTGTTGAAGAAATCAGATCATTTGTTCTCTTGAATTTCCCAAATTCTAGATTTTGCTGATTACATGCTTTTGATATTGAGCTTAAATTCTAGCTCAAATTCACTTTTTGTTTCTTTTGGGCAAGAATATGTCTTATGTGGAACATACCACATTATGTAGTTAGTACATGATGTCTGTCTCTCTGATTTTAAAATCTATCAGTCGGGTCAGGTGAATTTTGTATTCCATAAAGAACTCTTTGGTTACAAAGAAATAATCAGGAAGACATACTGACTGACCATACTTGATGACTTGATTGGTTCTGAGTGAAAGGTGTGGGAGAATTCTGATATCCAAGTTTTTGGTTTGACCCAGATGAATGATTCTGGAGAAGATACGAGAACAATGTTGAAATTAACATAAAGATATCTTACTGTCTGGTGTTTAGGACAATAATCTGGGTAGAGATAATTATTAGCCTTCTGCAAAGGAGAGTTGAGAGAGTAGATGAGAAGAATTAGAAAGTTTGGAGAAGAATTAGAAAGAATTAGAAAGTTTTCAGACCTTCAGTTTGAACCACCTAGTTAAGTTGCTCCCATTGTTTCCATGGATTGGAACTTTGGGAGCAACTTAACTAGGTGGTTCAAACTGAAGGTCTGTATAAAAATACAGTTAAGACATGGCTAGCACTGCAGTTCTCTGAAAGGTTTGACTGGAGCTGGAAGATTTCCTTCCAAGATGACTCACTTGCACAGCTGTTGACAGAAAGCCTTATTTCCTTGCAGAGTTGGAAGTAGCCTCAGTTCCTCACCAACTCCATTGGGTTGCAGGAGTGTCATCATGACAGGACATCTGGCTTCATCCATTGCGAATAATCCATGTGAGCAAGAAGAAAGCAGTAATGCCTTTTTATGGCCTAGTCTGGGGCTTAACACTTTCACATTATTCTGTTTATTAGAAACAAATAATTTCAACTGTGCTCATGGGGATGGACATTTTAGACTTGAGAGTGGAATTAGTCTCCACTTTTTTGAAAGACTTATCAAAGAATTTGTGGACTTATTTAAACCAGCACACTCACATGTAATGGGTGGGCATCGGAAAAAAAGGAATACCTTCCAGAAAGATGAAAAGGGCCAGAGTTATGAAAGAAAAATCAGAGGGATATAGCAATCATGGTGAAATAGAGAGTTGGCTTGAATACTGTTGAGAGCGTTGAATAGATGAAATCTTAAATATACCCAATGACTCAATCAAATTGAACTTCATGATGCCCTTAGTGAGAGCAGTTTCTATGGAGCAATGAGTGTGGAATGCAGGTTGGAGTGACTTGAAGAGTAAATAGGAGGCAGGATGTAAAGTGTGTAGATTGTTCTAGGTATTTCTTTTTTTATTATTATTTATTTTGTTTTTTAGATCACAACCTCTGTAAATGGTTTTTGGGATATCTCCCCCTCCCTCCCTCCTGTGCCCCTTCCATTCTCTCAAGTCCCACTCTTTGTTGTTTACTAGTTGTGCTAAGTCCATTAGTCTCTTTCCTATGGCAGTGTCCTTTCACTGGGTGAGGGACTGTGTTGTTGGAACCAGGCGAGCCTTGCTGGTAGGTTTTCAGTCTTAAGTTTGTATGGGAGGCCAGTCTGTATTCATTTGTGATCTGTCCATGTTTTCTTGCTGCAGACCTTCTCCAATCCCATCTCCACTGCTTTGCTCTGGTGTCAGATTTAGGGTGTCTTGCCCCAGCCAGTGTCGGTGAAGAAGTTTCTCTGTGAATACAGGTGTCTATGAATGGCCTTTGTAGATCATCTCCTCTGCCTCAGTTTGCAATTTTGATATGGGGCCGATTACCCCATCTTTGGTCTTCCTCTCTCTGGGTACTGGGGGGAGTGGGCAATGCTCTCCTAGGCATCTCCAAAATGAGGTCCCGGGTCTTCCTGGCCCGGTGAGTGCATAGGTGCGCATCATGACATCATGTCTCTACAGTTGTTCCTCTAGTCTCCCATACTGGTTCTCTTGGTTGTCCATCCCACGCTTGTGGGCTGGATTTTTGAATGACTCCTCACCCATTCTATGATGGGGTTTGTGTTGCGCATGTTCTTGCTTCTCTTGAAGTTTAGTTGGAATGAGAGTGAAATGGAGGCACCCGGTGCCAGCACCTCCCTGTGCGGGGAGCGGGTCCCAGATGGCTGAGCCTATGCTCTTCTATGTTCCCCTTGGGCTAGAAGCAGGGGGCAACATGGCTCCGCTGATCAGGGCTGCACATGGTTGCCCTGTGGAGCAGCCATCTGCTGGTGGGTGGGGCCACCAAAACCCTCACCCTGTCCCCCCTCCAGGGCACACCCTGCTTAGGGGGCTTACCCAGGACCCTTCACCCCTTTCTCCCTGCTGGCAAGGGAGCTCAGATGGCTAGGGACCTGAGCATGCAGGCAGCCCTCAGGTAGCTGCCTGCTGGTGGTGTTCTAGGTATTCATTGTGAAAGAGACAGAGAGGGTTCTGGAACTGAGGGAAAGGGCTTCTAAAGAGTGTACTTAAATATTGTACACTCGAGGGTAGAGCCAAGGCTTGAGTATAGTGAAGATTTATAGCGATAGCCTTGGGAACTGGACATAGGAATAAAGGTTGAATAAAGAAGTCATTAGAGAAATCTTATGTTCTTTGCTGTTATGTATTGACTAAAAGAGACCCAACAGCCTTAAGTGTTATTTGGTAGTCTTTAACAATATCTACAAGATAATAAAAATCTGCTGCTTTTGTTTGTTTTTGTTGTTTTTTTAGGGCCTAGGTCTCGCTATGTTGCCTGGGGTGGTCCCAAATCCAGGGACGCAGGTGATCCCTAGCCTCAGCCTCCCAGGTAGCTGGGATTACAGGCACATACCACCACAGCCAGCTATTTTTTTGAGACTAGGTCTCGCTATATTGCCTGGGGTAATCTCAAACCCTCAGACTCAAGCGATCCCTGACCTTGGCCTCCCAATGCTGGGATTACAGGCATACACCACTGCATCCAGCCTTGGACTTTAGATTTTTTTAAGGATCTACATCTGGCAAAGATGTAAAAGAGTTAGTTTCAAATCCTCCTAGAAGATAGCCACAGTACTATCAATTAAAAGTGAGTTTATATTTTTATGAATAGTCTGTTTTTGAATACATCATATGTGGTTTTTGTTTAGCTTACTTGGTACATATTAGTAATCCAAAGGTAATAAAGTAACTGTAAAATTGTAAAAGGAACAAAAGAAAAATTTTATCTAATCTAAACACCCGGAGAAGAAAACAAAGACATCTCCAAAGATAGTAAGTTATGTAGTTGGGATGAAGTATGTGAAAAATTTTTTTATCTTTTTCTTTCCTTGAATACTCCTGTCAGTCTAGACTCTCCCCTGTTGTAATACCCTTGAGCCTTGCTCATGTAATTCTTTTGGGTGTTTAATCATTTTAGTATTCTTTATAAATAACTTGCTATATCTCTTGTACATTCTTTATCAGTATAGCAAGTTGCAGACTCCTTGATGGCAGTACTGGGTATAATCATCATCAAACCCTACAACATGGTATGTTGTTCTTACAGTGAATGGAATGTTAGAGGCCCTTCAGACTAGAGAAAGCTCTTTTAGAATTTTCACTTATACATCCTTCTAAGTTCACAAAATATACTCGTAGCAATCAGTTTTTTATTCTGTTGCAAGCAGCTTTTTTGATGATTATAATTTGTGGAAGGACAGAAAGAGCTATTAAATTGACATTCTGATATGTGGCAATTAGATTAGGATTAGATTTTTTCAAATAGCTGCATAACCCCAAAGTTAGAATAATGCACAAGTGAATTCTATTGAGGATTGAGTTCCTTTTACTCTTTAAAGAGAAAAATAGATGGCCAGCTCAAGCAGTTGTTTTCCTTCTGATTTACTTTATTGTAATGGTTATCTTTTCAATTTTGAGTTTCTTTTTTGAAAAAAGAAAAAATTACTCTTTGCAAATAATAAATTTAATTGGTACTTGGAATCATGTAAATGGAGTCATTCAAAGAAAGTATATTGAGATATTCATAATTTTTTCCAATCATGTAACAATATTTATATTCTGAAAACTGATTTTCTTGGGGTTTTGCTCACATTGTATTCATGTCAAGATTGTGCACTTGTTTCTGGTATTTTATTTTAGTAGTATTTGGCACAGATGGGTAACAGATACTGGGAGAATGTTAATTTTTTCACCTACAACTATCTTTATAACTTCTCAGTTTTTCTCTTTCCTCTGCCACTCATAGAAGATGCCTTATTTTCCGGAGATAACAGAGTCCATTAGATGGAATGCCTTATACACCACCTAGTAATATGCCTACTTCTGGATGTCCATCATAGTGGAGGAGGTACCTCATCTGTGCTCTGGATTTCATTTCACACATTTTTCAAGGACCTCACTCTATAGATTTTCTCTTCTACTTTCTTCCCCTTCTTCTCTCTCATTTATTTTTAACTTCCTTTGTTTAAGAATATTTATTTTGCAATGTAACAAGTAAACATCTTAAGTGTAACAATTTCATATAGAAACTTGGTAAAATTTTGGATTTCCTTTTTTTTTTTCTTGTGTAACAGTTTGAGATATAATTCATATGCCCTCCTTTTAAAGTATATAGTTCTGTAGCTTTAGTTCATTCACAGAACTGTGTAGCCATTTCTGTAATAAATTTTAGAAAGTTTCAGTCTTGGAATAGGATTGTTGGGCTGTGTAGTAACTTTGTGTTTCACCATTTGAGAAACTGCCAGACTGTTTTCTAAAACAACTGCTTTAAATTCCCACTATAAGGGATATAAGATATAAGGGTTCCAATTTCTCTATAAACTTGCCAACATTTGTTATTATGTTATTCTAATTATAACCGTAAGTAGTGTATTTTGTAGTTTTGATTTGTGTTTCCCTGATGGCTGCTGATGTTCTGCATCTTCTTATGTGATCTATTAAGATCCTTTGCCCATTTTTAAGTTGGGTTATTAGATTTTTTTGTTACTGTATTATAGCAATTTTTTAAGTCTAGATAACAAGTCCCTTATTGTCCTTTAAGAAAAGATAGCTAAAAACCTGAACCTTTCCAGAGTAGTAGACCAATAGAAAAAACTATATTATAATCTACAGTCCTTTACCCAAGACTCTGAAATGCTGTAATATCTGAATTCTAAGTTTTTAACCCTAAATTTGTGATGTGCTCATTTGGAAGCAAAACCTGTCTTGAGTTATATGGCTGTTCATAGACTATCAGACCTAGTGAACATACCAGGTTTACTACAAAAATACCAATATACTTGATTGTGAAATTAATTAAATAGTTGGCTTCCACAGGTATCACTTTAGGCATTGCACAGTTTATATACTACATATCTATTTTCTAAAATTGTGAATTTCAAAAATCTTGAATCCAAAAGTATCATACGGGATATCAATCTGTATTTGTGAGGTGGTAACCTAAAAGTTTATATGCCATATATAGTTTAAAAGACAGGAATACTCTCTAAGGCACTGCTAGAGACTTTATAGAATTACAGATACACTATTGTTTTCCAAAGGATTGCTGATTTGGCATCAGGTCTTTGTGACTCAGAAGTTTGAAGAAAGACTTAAATAAACTTATAGTATCTGTGTTATAAGTGTTATAAATACATGGCCTTTGCAGTCAGAACTGAATTGGAATCCTTACTCTCATATGCTGTCTGTGAGTCCAGGGACATGTTACTTAAACCTTTTTAAGCTTTTGTTTTTTCGACTATAAAATGGGTCTAATAAAAAGAACCTTATTATAAAATTGATGTGAGAATTAAATAGTATTTTAAGCACTAGCACAGTGTCTTGCATATAACCTGTAATCGGTAATGTTAACAAAAAGCTAAAGATTACAATAGTCTTTGATATAGCATTCACTTAATGTACCTTGTGGTCACTATTATGTCAGCTATTATTTCACTTTATTAATTCATAAGAAATATGACTCTTAAGACAGTGCACATAGGCTGTCTGATAAGTGCATTAATGCATATACAGCTTTCTGTGGGTTGCTTAATTTATTGATAGAAGCCAATAAAGTATTGATGTCAAGGTACCCAATCTCCATATTAGAAAAACACCAGCCGAGTGTGGTGATGCACGCCTGTAATTCAAGCGCTGGGAGGCAATAGGCCAGGGATCGCTTGAGTTCGCAGGTTTGAGACTACCCTGGGCAATAGAGTGAGACCCGGTCTCAAAAAAGCAGCTGGGCATGGTGGCGGGCACCTGTAATCCCAGATACCTGGGAGATTGAGACTGGGAATTGCTTGATTCTGTGGGATTGGGACTACCCCAGGCAACATAATTAGACTTAGTTTCAAAATTTCAGGTCTAATATTTCAGTCAGTAAAGCTTCTATCCTGGTCTTCTGCTTCAAGTTCTGGCCTTTTCTATTTTATTAATCTTATAGAATATAATAGGAAATAAAAATAACTGCTATTGCTATAATGGTCTATTTCATCTCTGAAAAAACTATCTTGTATATATAAACACACATCTCTCTTCTGATATGTCTTTTCTTTAAGGGACAGCAGCAGTTATCTCAGGATATTAGAGTTATCCTTAATATAACTGACACCCTGTGTATTGATTCAGTGTACTCTCCTAAGGCTGTGTGTAGGATAACTGGACACTGCAGTTCAAAACTTGTTTCTTTATAATGGGGGTAAAGGAATGAGTAGGAGATGAGGGAGTTATTTGTGATAACTTGAAAGTTAAATGAGGAAAAAAATTTTTTTTCCTGTGGATCTATGACTCTTCAAAATATTTGCTGATATAGCATGATGACATTTTTGGCTACTGAGTGTCCCCTGGGGAGTAATTATTGAAGGTTCTTTGGTAATTAAAATACATGATTTATGTATTTTAAATGTTAACTGCTTTCTTTTCATATTTTGAAGTTGTTATAAGCTATGTGTCTATGGAATTCTAACTAGAAATATTTATTTTATTGAGCTATCATCATATCCAGTGGAAAAAGGATTTTGAAATGTATAGTTAGATAGGTTCTGACTTTTCTTTTAATGTTTGCTACCAGTGTCCTCATCAAAATAGAGATGATTGCTGTCCTCTTATAAGTTCCCTTCTTCCTTTTTCTTGTCTGTTTCATGCCATACAATGAGCTTCTTGACTTTTTGCCTGGTTGGTTAACTACCTGTGTTCCAGGAATATATGGTATAACAGTAGTTAGGAGTGTAATCTTATATGTTGTTGGGAATGAATTAAAATGTAACCCAGTACTGAAGCAAATCTCACATGAAAAGCAGGGAATTTATTCACATTCATTGTTCATATATCTTCTATCAATTTACTAAATGTTCTTTCTTTACAAAAGTAAAGTAGGGATGTTGATTTGGGTATGGTGCAAGAATGAATCACAAACCAACAGATGTAATGAGAAATGTACAAACTTTGTTTTCATACAAGATAGAATAGGTACCTTAACAAAGGTAAGATGGGATGTTATGTAACAGTTAAGTTCAGAAAACCTCACCTTTTGTTAAAAAAAAAAAGAAAAGAAAATTAGAGCAAATTAGATGAGGTTTTTAAATATAGATTTACTTATTTTAAGCAAAGTAAAATACATATTCAAATAAAAATGTGTAATATATATAATAAGTTTGGAATATTCTTTGTTTTATAAAAGGATTGGAGCATTCATTTAAGTGACAAGCTAATCTTCCTCTGAATAGTGAATAGGTTTGTACAAAACATTTGCTTTGTCAAGCAGAATAAATCCATAGTTGTATTTCTGATCTAACAGGTTTTCTTTTTCTTTTCTTTTTTTTTTTTTTTTCTGAGACTAGGTATCACTATTTTTGCCCATGGAACCGCAGGCTCACGTTGCCCAGGGTACCACAGACTCAAGCAATCCCCAGCCTCAGCTTCCCAGGTAGCTGGGATTACAGGTGCACGCCACCCACGCCCAGCTATTTTTTTTGGAACTAGGTCTCGCTAGGTTGGGACTCAAACCGCGATCCCTGGCCCCGGCTGTAACTTCCTAGGCTTCCACCTACAGGCATGCACCAACATTCCCGGCCTGATCTAACAGGTTTTCTACTGATGGCTCTAAATTATAGCACCAAGCTAGATTTTGTGAGTTAATTTGTTAACTCGAGATACTTTCCAGTACCTAGTCTATGCGAGGAATATACTAAGCTAACCTTTAAAAGATAGTCCTATTGGAGGTTGTTAAATAATAATAATTCTTTTGGTATTCAGTTCTTTCAGTATTCAGTTTTATTTGATTTAGTGCTTACATACCATTTATTAGAGACTATTATTACTTGTTAAAGATATTGTGATAGTATTTTTAATGGGATCGTAAAATTTTGTTTAAAGACATGAAGTTTCCAGAAGTGGGAGAAGTGTTTCCCATTTCACCCAGTGTTGTTGAAATTGAAAATGAATGGGCGTATTTTGAGTAAATTATGTTTGTTGAGTGAGTGGGATGCCTGGGAGGGAAGGCTGCAGCTATTTATTCAGCAGTCATTTCTCTAAGGTCTAAGGCATAGATTAGGCTAGAAGATAGGGTGGGAAAGGTACTAAAAACAAAGATAATTGAACCCCTGTTAAACAACAATTATAGATGATAGGCAGCTATAATATGATATAAAATAAATTATTCCTGAGCATAGGAGCTGGATCAGAAAGGGTTCATAGACAAAGTATGTAAGCATGAAGGAAAAAGTATGTTGTTTTGTTGCGTAAATAATATATATTGTAGAGACTGTCCGTATATTATTACTGAAATAGATTGGGGTGTGTGTGTGTGTATGTCTGTGTATGTGTGTGTATCTGTCTGTGTGTGTGTGGTAGTAGTTCTAGTGGGTTTAGAGTGTTTAGAGGGAAACATAGGCATGTTGTCTACCATGCCTATGTTAGGACTCAGGGTAGGTCATTCGCAAATATTTCAAAATGACATACTAATTACTTTGAATTAAAGTTGCTTCAGAAATAGCTGGTACAGAAAGTACACACTGACTTTCTTGTTAATCTATCATGTGAAAGGTACCCACCCTATACTAGGAGCTAAAGGAACATTCTTATCAGAAATAGGGAATTCAAGACCAAGAAAGCTGTGTAAAATAAACTCTGCTTAGGTCCTTGCTACTTAAGACTCAAGCCTATACACCCCTCTTATTTCTCTGTCAGTTCTTCACAAATTTATTGTTTCTTTGTCTAAAAGATATGTAAACTGATCATTCATTTTGCAGGGCCTGTATTCCATATGATCTCATTCATGCAATTTTTTTTCCTCCTGTGAATCTGTCTTGTGACAGTTTAATAATTAGATCAACAAAACGACTTTAGAAGGGGAAAAGAAAATTTTTTACCCTACACCTGAAAGAAAATATGGTCTGATGGGAATAAGATTAGCTTGGTTTTAGAGAAAATAATTTTGGGTCTCTTCTCTAAAGTAGAAGCAAGAAAGGGCTATGTACCTTAAATTTTTTATTTATTTATTTGTTTGTTTGTTTGTTTATTTACTTATTTATTTTTTCCCCGAGACTAGGTCTTGCTATTTTTTTGTCCATGGAACCACATGCTCGTGTTGCCCGTGGTACCATAGACTCAAGCAATCCCCAGCCTCAGCTTCCCAGGTAGCTGGAATTACAGGCGTGCGCCACCATGCCCAGCTATTCCTTAAACTTTTTATATGCCAGATGTTAATACTCAGTAATTTTTTGTATTAATTCAATACTTAACAATGATCCTATGTGATTAATATTCAGATTTTACAAATGCGGAAACAGCACTTCAGGAAATTTAAGTGATTTGGCCAAGCTCACACTGCTAGCAAGTTGATGGGGTTTGAACTCAGAATCTTGTCTCTTCTACCCTAGTCCATGTTATTCATTGAATTGTACAGTTTATAGGATGATATAAGTTATATATCTTTGGGAATATTTATTGTTTTTTGGAGGGAATATTTATTGTTAATAATTTCTTCTAGAAGTTGTACTTTTAATTTTTAAAGCATTTATATGGGGATATATGCAATAAACTAGCCTTATTTCCAAATACTCATTTCACAGTTAATGTTAAATACCAAGTTATATAATACCGTGATTTTATATTTCTCAAATGAAGATTTCTTCCCCCTGCAGGATGATAGGCCAGAAAGTTTAAAAATAAAATTCAGTGGTATTTTTCAGTGAGTACCGACCTGTATGGAAAGCATTTTAAAATACATTAAGGTTGATATTTTATTATATTCTAATATATTTTTATCTGCTGGTATCTTTATTGAGAACCTCCTGATTATATACAGAGATTATAGTCATGGGATGTGATTTTCTAAGGTATTTACTTTTAATTGGTATATAAATAATACTTAACATGAGTTGTGGTTTTTGTTAGTGGTAGTCTCCTGGACTTTTTGTCCTTTTCCCTAAAGTGATCACAAGGGGGAGTGGGCTGGGGGGGGAGAGGGAGAGAGAGAGAGAGGTAATAGGTGGGTTTGGTGTGAGAGAGATTGCATTTATTTCTACAGATAGGATTGTCTGTCACATCAAATGAGTTTTAAAAAGATATGTTTTGGAATAATATGTGCAGTTAATTTTGGCAAAGTAAATTTTGCTTTCTGATAGACCTCTGTGATCCTTCCAGAAATGTACTATAGGAAAAGGAAAATTGTTTCTGATTTTATTATTTTGCTGATTTTCTCAAGTCCTTGAATTGACAGTCAAGACAGAGCTTCTTTTGGTTTAACTCTATCCAAGATTATATCTCAGCATTCATATGCCTTATGAATATGGTGATCATATACTCAGCTTTTATGTTTTATGTCAAAACAGTTGGGATTTAGATTCTATTCCTTGACTTCCTGGGATTAGTAGTCAATACTAAGGTATATATCTATTTTAAATCTACAGAGTAAATTGGTTTTTATACTGGAAGTATACTGAAGGGAATCTATGTATCAAGATATTTGGGTGCCTTGAACTACTTGTAGTGTTGGTTAGATGTAAAATCAATATTCCTTAGAGGTATACTTGAGGGGAAAAAAATGACTTAAAAATTGCTTTTCTTTATTGAAGTAACATCAATTTACAACACTGTATATGATATAGGAAAATAGGTTCACACTTCCTCAGTGTTTGAGCCTCAATGTTCACACCTTGTTACCATACCATCCGTACCATCAAAGCACCCACAGTCCTTACAGATCAATGTGCCCACTTCCCTCTGTTCCCATTTCAAGGTTGCTGACTTTCTAAAAAGATAAATGTCAAGTAAATATAAAGATGGTAGCACAAAGGGTGACATTTCTTTTGAGACATTCTTTAAAGATTAAGTATCAAGTATCAGATTAAAAGTTATGAAATTGCATTTGTTGTAGAATAGGTAATTTAGCACCTCTATTTCCAACGTGTGTCCTTTTTCCTTTGTGTGATCCAAGAACTAAGTGATGTGCTGATGCAGAGAGAAGAGAACTGTTCCTCTACTCTGACACTTAGGAGTCACGTGCCAGTGCCACCAACCCTGGAGATACTTAGACTGCTTTCTGGCTCCCAAATCAAGAAACATGCCAGGATCACAAAGAACAGACTGGCAGGAGAATATAGCACGTGAAGGACTATTCTCAGTCTCATCGTGAGCACAGAAATCACCAATCACAGGATCTGAACAAACCTTACATCATGCAGTGATGAAATGAGGGTGGTCAGGCTCTGGTTGTAGAACGGGTCCTGGAGAAGAGCCATTCTGAGACAGTGTGACGGCAGCACAGTCAGCAGCAGAGCCATCTTATTTCCTTGGCCACGCACATAAGCACTATGTAGACACCTCAAGCCTTCAAATCACCTCCTGTCCTTCACTAGTTTTTAGAAAAAGGTATACCCTTTTCTAAGTCCTGTGCGTCAGTGAGGCTTTCAGGCTCTCTTCCATATACTGTAAGCTCACCATGATAGGAACTTCAGGAGGAAGAAAATACCATTTTCACAGTCTGATTTAGACCTCCTTTCTTTGGATGCAGTGCAATTTACAGGATGGTGAAAGTGAAATCATCCTGTTTGTTGGGACAAGTTTAATGTGAAGGAGGAGAATCCACTTAGAAACTTAAACGGTAGTTTTTACTCTCTCATGGGTTGTGGTTATCTTCCTTACTCACTTTACTGATTAAAGGATTATTTTCAGGCTTCTTGCTGTCTCTGGAATCACTGTGGACACTAAGTAGTAGACATGTCTGTGTTTTACTGACAAATATGACCTCCTCCCTGTGATAATCATGTCCTCTAGGGTCTGGAAAATCTACAGAGTGTAATTGAACCCAGACAAGAATAAGTCTATAGGGCCAGGCATGGTGGCTCGTGCCTGTAAGCTTTAGCCTATGAAGTGACTGGGGCTAGGGATTGCAGTTCGAGTCCCGCCTGGGACCCATAGCAAGACCTAGTTCCAAAAAAATAGCTGGGTGTGGTGGCGTGCACCTGTAATCCCAGCTATCTGGGAAGCTGAGGCTGGGGATTGCTTGAGTCTGGGGTACCCCAGGCAACAAGAGCCTGCGGTTCCATGGGCAAAAATAGCGAGACCTAGTCTCAAAAAAAAAAAAAAAAAAAAAAATAGGTCTATAAAAGACATACTGGCATTTCTTTCTCCTTTGGTAAGAAAGGAAGGCAACCTTGAAATTTATCGTATGGAAAATGAAGGGATGAAGTTTTTTTCAGAAGTTCTGAGGGTTTGAATTGGAAACTAAAAACTATCACAGCATCCATTAATAAAGGGATGAAATAAATTAGGGTAAACACATAATTCTGAGAGTTTTTCAACTTGTAATTGTGTTTTTTCCTTTGACTTATTATTATTACTGAAAACCTGTGATAATCATTCTTTTTTTATTTTAAACTATACAATTTATTTCAGGCTTAAAACATAAAATTAGGATACAACAAATATCAGTATGCAAATCAGGATACAAGATATCAATATGACAAGTATTACAAGTTTTAAAACTTTAAGACAACTTGAAATTTGGATACAATAATAGAAGTGGTAAATAGGGATGTTCTCCAATAGATTTATTTTTAATAATTTAAAATTTTTAATCGTCCTTATTCTCAGTGCTCTTCTATTGAAGTGAAAACTTCTGAAAATAGATTTTGGTATGTGAAGAGGTAGATGGTATGTATGGATTTATTTAACTACAATAAAAAAAAAGATCTTTAGAGAAATAGAAAATGAGGTAAAGAAGCTGTGAAGCTTGATGATGTAAGAGTTGTCTTTCCTCATCTTTTTCTATGGCAGGGAGCCTTCTGTGGTTCACAGCAATCTGTGCCTGTATTTATGAAATTTGTTGTTATTGGTGTTACAGTTGTTTATATGCTAATTTTTTGTTTTCTACATTTTTAAAGCATCTAGTCCAGTTATTTTGTTGAATGTTCAACATTCTGGGTTTCTCTGTTCCTAGCTATGTTTATTTTCATTTTTCTCTTTCAGTGTCTTCTCATTCATAACCTTCATAATGGTGTCATTTTGGGGATCTGTCTGCCCTTTTCCTCATTACTAAAATCTTATTTTTTAAAGCACAAAAGGATCAAGGAAGAACTTGTTTCTTACCTGTGTGATTTACATTTGAACCTAATTATTTCCATGATTGCCACTTGCGAAAAGATAAAGCTAAGGCAGTGTAGTCTTAAAGTGTTCTGTGTTTGCCTGAGTCACAATCATCTAGGATTGATTCTTTTTTTTAATACAATTTTATTTTATTTTGTTCTTTAGGTTACAACCTCTGTGTTATTATTTTTTCCCCCTCCCTCCTCCCTCTGGTGCCCCTTCCATTCTCTCAAACCCCACTCTTTGTTGTTTATTAGCTGTGCTGAGTCCATTAGTCTCTTTCCTATGTTAGTGTCTTTTCTCTGGGTGAGGGACTGCGTTGTTGGGTCCAGGCCAACCTTGCTGTTAGATTTTCAGTCTTAAGTTTGCGTTAGCTGGCCAGGTTATATTCCTTTGTGATCTGTCCATGTTTTCTTGCTGCACGCCGTCCTCTCCAATCCAATCCCATCTCCATTGCTTTGCTGCTTTTCCTTATGGCTCTGGTGTAGCACTTAGAGGGCCTTGCCCCCAGCTAGTGTTGGTCAAGAAGTTTCTCTGTGAATTCAGGCTTCTGCGAGTGGCCTTCGAAGATCATCTCCTCTGCTTCCGTTTGCAGTTTTGATGTGGGGCCCATTATCCCCTCTTTGGTCATCTTCTCCTCTCCCATAATGAGGGGAGGGTGTGTTGCTCTCCTTGAATATATCTCCAAAATGAAGACCTGGGTTTTGGCCCGGTGAGCGCAGAAGTGCGCATGGTGACATCGTGTCTCTACTATTGTTCTTCTGGTCTTCCATGCACTGGTTCACTTGGTTGTCCATCTGCTGTGTCCATCTCAGGCCTGTGGGCTGGACTTTTGCCTGGTCCTTCACCCGTTCTATGTTGGGGTTGGCGTTGCGCATATTGTGGTTCCTCTGAAGTTTAGCTGGAGTAAGAAGTAAAAGAGAGATGGAAGACACCCCCACCCCCCACCCCCACCCCGGCCGGAAGCTCCCAGCGTTGGGGCAGCCCACTACTGTGCGCCCTTCCATGCCCCTGGCTTCCAGGGGCTGGGGGCTACCCGGCACTGCCCAGACCAGCTGTAAGTGGCTGCGGCCTCCTCACCCCACCCCATCCACCCTTCTGGGGGACTCACCCGTGAGGCCTGACCCCCCTCGCTCAGCGCTCGAAAGGGAGCTTCGGGAGCCAGGACCTTGGCCACAGGCAACCGCCTGTCTAGGATTGATTCTTAAGCCCTCAGGTGATTCTAGTCTTCCAGTAGATTTTTCAAGCTTATTAAAATGTGAGAAACACTGGGGTAGAATTAAGGAGCATGAAGGAGGAAAGGAAACTATAGTATAATGTATGTTGTATTAAAGGTACACATAAAATGTTATGATCAGGTTTATTTGAATAGACTGTAAAACATTTTCATTTTAAACCTGCTAATTTCCATCTTTAAGTGAATGAGGTGGGAGGAAAATGGGAAGAAGGGAGGAATATGACAGTAAATTTTGTCTCTTTAGCGCTAGATGATTCTAAAAATAGATCTATGCAATTTGTTCATCTTTTATTCATTGAATGTTTTTGTTTTTCTTTTAGTCCAAGGACAAAATGATGAGAGGCTCTCGCAGAGGATGTGTTAGACTCAGAGTGAGTATTAATTTTTATAACAACCAAATTTGAATGAAAGGAAAAAATTTTATTTTGATGGAATCATGGAAATCTAAGTTTAGTTGAGCTTCCTTATTTGTTGGGATGAGCAATTAAGCTTGGGGGGAAAAAGAATTTCTCCACAGTAAGTGTTAGTGTCAGAACCAGGACTAGAATCAGCACTTTCACCCAGTTTTAGTGTTAATATTCATGACCTAATATAGATACTGCCCCTTTTTTTCAATCTATTTTACAGATGGGGGCGGAGCTGGAAATTAAATGAGTTGTGGTGTTGGTAGTAGAGCAGAGCAAACAATTGGAAAAAACTCACTTTAGCTCCTTTATTCCAGTAGAAATGTAGTGCATGCCACATATATAATTAAACATTAAGCAGTAGCCACATTTAAAAGTAAAAAGAAACAAGTAAAATTAATTTTGATAATATATTTTGCTAAGGCCAGTATATTTACAATATTATTTCAATATGTGATCAATAAAAAAAATCGTTAACGAGCTTTTTAAAATTTGTATTTATTTTTAACTGAGGTAACATCGTTACTTTTTTTTCATGCTAAGTCTTCAAAATTCAGTATATCTTTTACTTTTAGCACACATCCCAGTTCAGACTGGGTTTCAGGATGCGTTTTCCCATATGTAGCTACCTTATTGGACAGTGCAGGCCTTTAGCTTCATGACTGCTTTTCAGTTTCTACCACTGTCCAAACAGCTAATGGCAAAAATAGAATGCATGACGAGGGGTCTAGTTTCTAGTAGTCCATTGTATCTAGAGAAGTGACTGCCTCTTTATTGGCTAGGTAAATTAGCGTCTGATGGCCTTTTCTTCTTCATATTTCTGTTGTTTTCTGCCATTTCCTCCCTGCATCCTTACTTTTGAGATGTAACTGTATTTGGTAAGCATATTACTTCCTTTGTTAGCAGTAACTTTTTGGTAAAAATGGGAAATAATAATTCTAATGAGAAAATTTGGTGCTAAGATAGAAATAGGTATGGCAAATTTGCAGAATGGAAATAAAATAGGCCTGTTTTGAGCACATGGTGTGTGATAGTATAATGATTTATTCAGCTTATTGTTTGGTGAACTTTTCTTACTTTTGGTGTTTCTTTTGTCTTCCTGGTTTAACTCTTTTTGTACGAACTTGCTATTGATCTCAGTCACCACTCAGTTTGATGTTAAATGCTTTGTTGGCTTGAGGTTCAGTAAGAGAGTCTTGTACAGAACTGTGTTGAGAGGACTTCTTTTAGACTCAGTCTCAATTTGGGTCACTTTCTGACTCACTATGTTGTACTCACTATTTTAAAAAATAGTTTAATTATGAATCCTTTTGAATACTGTTCTTGTTATAAAATAGAATATTGCTAGTTACCCTGAAGCCTTTTTAGATGCTCCATTCAAATTACATTTCTCTCCTGGTCTCCTGAAGTAGCCACTCAGAGTAATAACTTCTTAAATTAGCATTCCTAAACTCTGTATTTTTATTTTGCCCATTGTTAAAAACTTGGTATCTTTTGTTTGCAGTTTATCTATTAAAGAATTCCCATCCTCTGACCTGTGTAAGTTTTCTGTATTATAGATTTTACTGTATGCATGCTGATATAATTCAGCATCTTCTTTCATCTGTTTTTTCCTGCATATTGACAGCTGGATCCAAGTACTCAGGTTTGATCTCTTTGGCAAGAAACTGTGTGGTGGTATGTTCTTTTATCAACAGGACTATAATGACTAATTTTTAATGTATCCATATTTGCAACTTTGATACTCAGTACCTCCACTCATTATCAGTACCTCCACTCATTAACTCATTTGGGAATTGCAAAATAGTGATATCCTAACATTTTGTTTTAATTTCATTAGAAAGAATTTTGTAAGGAGAGACTTTCCTCTGGTTACTTAGTACCCAGCAGTACAGATCAAATAGGGAGGAAATAAGAGGGCAAATAGGGAGGAAATAAGAGGGAAAATGCCTGATTATTTCCTATTACTTACCCAATTTTGATTATAATGAATTGTTTTAAACCAACACTGTTTACATATGCACAAAAGAATTGAAAATAGATAATTTCAAATTGTATTGAAGACAGATATTTGTACATAGATATGTTCGTATTATAAACAGATAATATTCATAGCAACACTGCTCACACCACCTAAGAGCTAGGCACAGGGGCCATTCCATGGATGAATGGATCAACAAAAATGTGGAATTTTTTTTTTCAGTTCGATATACTTTTTATTCATAAGAACACTTGCTACTGAGATCTAAATACAGCACCAAGTCCCTATACACCATAAGACTAGATATATAAATGAGTATGATTTAAATTTTAAGACTAAGGGCTTTGAAACTGCAAAACATCAGTTTTAAAAAAAATATTTATATATATTTCACATCTTTGTAATCCCCGGGGCTCTCCCCTCCCTGATTATTCCCCCCCTTATCCCCCTCCACCCCCGACTTGTGTACTTCAGTTTGGTCTTTAGCTTGTTTTGACTCTTCCTCCTGGCCTTTTATTTATTTTTCCTGTGTCCCATATATTAGTGAAACCATTTGGATTCTGTCTTTTTCTTTATGACTTGTTTCTGCTAATATGATTTCTTCTAGGTACATCAATGTTATTATAAATTCATCAAATTTGTCATTTTTAATTGATGGGTAGTATTCCCACAATGGAATATTATTTAGTCTCAAAAAGGAAGGACATTTCTGACACATGCTGCAGTGTGGATGATCCTTGAAGATTTTATGCTAAGTAGAATAAGCCAGTCATAAGAAGACAAACACTGCCTGTTTCTTATCTGAGATACCTAGAATTGTGAAATTCAGAGACAGAGTAGAATGATGGTTTTCAGGGGTTAGAATGGAGGGGAATGGGAATTTAGTGTTTAATGGGTACAGAGTTTCAGTTTGGGCAATGGTGATGGTTGTACAACAGTGTGAATGCACTTAGTTCACTAAGTACTTAAACATGTTTAAATGATTAAAAAAATGTACATTTTACCACTTTAAAAAGTTCTGTTTTTTGTTTTAACCTCACAATTCTATAGCTCAGATATCTCACAAAGGTTCTCTGCTAAAGGTCTCACAAGAGAGATCAGGTGTCAGCTGTGATGGGCTCTTATCTGGAGACTGAGGAAGAATCTGCTCCCAAACCCATTCAGTTTGTTGGCTGAATTCAATTCCTTGCAGCTGTAGGACTGAGAACCTTGTTTTCTTTTTCTTTTCTTTTTTTTTTTTTTTTGAGACTAGGTCTTGCTATTATTTTTCCGTAGAACCACGCAGGGTACCCAGCCTCAGCTTCCTAGGTAGTTGGGATTATAGGCGTGTGTCACCATGCCCAGCTATTTTTTGGGGACTAGATCTCACTACGTGCCCCCGGCAGGACTTGAACCTGTAATCCCTGGCCCCAGCCCTGGCTTCCTAGGCTGCCGCTTACAGGCATGCGCCACCATGCCTGGCCATAGAGACCCTTGTTTTCTTGTTGGCTGTCAGCTGGGGTATGTTCTCAGCACTGGGGGCTACACAGAAGTGTGCCATATGTATCTCCATTTTCATGTCAGCATGGCACATCTGGGTCCAGTTGGTACTTTGAATCTCTCTGACTTCCCATTCTGCTACCAGCTGCAGAAAACACTGCCTTTAAAAGGCCTCAAGTGATTAGATAGATTTGACCCACTAGATAATCTGTTGCTTTTTTTAAAGTTTTTTTTTTAAAGTTATCACTATAATGATAGCTCATTTTATATCTCCTGTTCATTTTCCACCCATATGCAATGTCCCTGGGCAGGGACCAGGGCAGGGGTCATTTAGGGTTATTTTTACAATCCTGCTCACTACACACCATGACAGAAGAACCAGATATACAAATATTAGAATCTTATTTCTGCCCTTTGCTTTGTCAGCTAACAGAGGGAAGCTATATGTAAGTTTACTGAGTTTGAGTTTTCTCTTTTTTAAAGTGGGGTATAATGTCCTTGCCAAATTTTGTGAGAATTAGGCAACCTGGCATATAGATTAAGTAATAAAGTGGTAATAGTAATGGTGGTGGTGTAGGGTGTTAAGAACTGTGGTTTCAAAAAGCTGGATTTGCCAGTAGGCTTCCTGTTTTTAAAATGTCTTGGGGGGTGGGGGTTGTTTATAATATAGGTTCCACATCCAACTCTGTAGACATACTGTTTTAGAGTAGGGTTTGGAACCTTTATTTTAAAACATTTTCTAGGTGACTGTATTGTGCAGCCAAGTTTGGGATCTCTGGCATAGCAGAAAGAATCAGAGACCTGGAGCTATTACACCCCTTACTGAGTCTGTGCTATTAAGTAAATTTAACCTTCATGAAAATAACAGTATGTAACTTGCAAGATTTTTGTGATACTTAGCAATTGTATAGGTACACACATAGTATACATCTATAAATGGTACCTGCTGTGGGTAATGACAGGGTGATTATAGATAATATATCACCTAAATTCCAAGGAACTATATATAAACAGCCATGAGTTGATAGGTGTGTGCACATAAATATATGTGTAAAAGGTGTCATAGGCTGTGCCACAGATCTCTTTCTATGTCTTCATCAATCCAGCCTGTGTTCCACACACTATACTTCTTTGTTTTCCCTCATTTCTGCTGACATATTTTTCCTTGTATTGGGGATGTACTCATCTGATGAGCTCATCTCTTAAGAGACTTCATGGTTTGATTCTTATCTGAAGTATTCCTGATCCATAGCCTTTCAATTATTTGGGGTTTTCCATCTCTCCTCATCTATTTTCACAGTATTTGTCACCACAGAATGAACTTGCCTATTACATGATACTACTTGTTCACTTGCCTATTTTTCCCACTCAATATTAAGTTCCTATTCATTTTTAAAGATCCTGGTATATTATAATAAGTAGATACTTAAAATATCGCTATTGTTGATTTTATTTCTAAAAATAATAAATGTTAGGGGATTTTTCTTCGCCATAGTTTACATACAGAATAACTGTGGAAGTAATTTATCTTAAACTCGTCATGAGCTGGTGGTTTGATGTATTTTCTGACAAAGGGTAACTAACACTCATGTGACTTTAGGCTATGTGAAAGAATGTGAAAGGAACCAGTAATTATTGAGGAGGTTTTGGGTCAGAAACTGTACTGAATGATTTTTGCGTATATTCCTATGGTAAACCTCTCAGATAAATGATATAACTTCATTTTATAGATGAGGGGATTGAGACTGGAGCTGTTGTAGTCATTTACCAAATCGCACAGTAAATGGTGAATCTGGGATTGAATGTGAGTCTGTCTCTTTGGGAAACCCAGTTAGTCCTTAGTGTTACCAGGTTCTTATTCTTGTTGAGTAGAAGAGTTATTAATATAAGCAATAAAGCTTGTTGCAAAGGAGGGTAAAACCAGTGGAGGAAAGTAGAAGAGGAACCATTTCTTTCAGATCAACTTTCTTTGATCTGAAAGTATGTGCCACTAGATGGTGCTCTCGCCTTGATGAAAAAGTAAAATGTTGCTTGGTTGCAAAGATCTAATTTCCCCCTTCCCCCCTTTATACTAGCAAAAGCAAAATATTGACATTTGCTAATATCTGCAAAATGGAACAACATTAAAAAGGCATCGTAGGGTAAAAGAACAGGACATATGTGAAATGGAGTTTGAATCTGAATTCTGCTGCTTATTAGTTTTGTGACATTGATTCCTGTTTACTTCTGGAATGAGCATCATGGATTATGAATATCTAATTTATCTGTGGAAAAATTTGCAGACAGTGTTTTGGATCTGTGATTTATTTTTTTCAGTTATAAGGAAGATTTCATGTTTAACATATAAGGACACAGTTTGTTCATATTTCAGAATGTTTTTTTCTTTTTTAAAGCATTTATAGACTTAGAAAGTAAAAAAAATGCATAGTATTTCTACAGAGTGACTGATTTAGAATCTGTGTAAACATTCAAATACCAATTTACTTGCAGCAAAGTGCATAGGGCTATAATACCAAATCTGAGCCATTGGCAGAGGGAGCCCTGTGTTTGATCATTTTGAAATAAAGTGATGCCACTGTGTCCTTTTGAAATAAAAAATTAGTACAAAAGTTATAATAATAACTTTTGTCTTAATATCTTTGTAGTAGTATATCTACCCAAAATAAGGAGAGATCAGTAAAAATGACAGGACTTCTATATATTCATTTATAATGAATATCCTCTCATGGGAAGGTAAGTTACTGATAGTTCTTTGAACCAGACATATACACTAGTGGCCTAGCACTCAGTTTTATGAATTGCTGTCTCTTTAAGCTCAGATCCTTTTGAAATTAGTAATAACAGAAGGTTTAATATTTGAACAGCAAAGCTGTGAAATAAACTTCCAAATGATATTAGAGTAATCGAAGATTTCTGAGATACAGTGTACTCCACTAAGTAAAAGCTATTGAAAAATCCCTATCAGCTATTTGGTCATAAAACTTCCTCTCACTCTGCTTCCCCTTATCCCCTCTCACCCCCCGCCCCCCATTTTCTTTGATATATAGCATAGACTATTAAGTGACTATGATTCATAGCCTGAGTTTACCAGTTACAGAAAATGAAATGAACAATATATTATATTCTAACATGCTCAATTATCAGTGAACATTACACATTAAAATGGAGATCACCAGTTCACTTGGGGACTGGACCAACCTGTCCCTGGAGACTCAGCCCTCTCACACAGCACCCCCAAACTGGGATGTGAGAAGTGCGTGTCCCTCCCTCCACCCCCCATCATGTTTCTGACTGGTGGGTGGTCTACAGGTCTGGACTCCTTTAAATATAGGCCCAGAAACAAAAGATTCGTCCACATTTCCACCCTGTCCTGAGCCAACCATGTCCCTGGAGAATCAGCCCTCCCACGCAGCACCCCCCAGACGGGGTGGGGGGTGGGGGGGTGGTAACTGTTACCAGATGAGTGGTCCAATGGGGTGGCGGTTGGGGTGGTGGTGGATGGTGGCAGGCATGTTGAAGGACAGCGAGCGGCTTGGTAGGGGTCACCCCCTCTGGTTTTCTCCAAATCCAGTTAATCCTCACCAGAAACCACTAAATCACTAATTTAGCGGCTGATACACATGAAGATGGAGGTGAGGAGAAAGAAGAAAAGCCCAGCACAAATGAACATTTCAGATCCATGGGACACAGGGCTGTGAGACTAACTGTGGACACAAACTGTCTCAGAAATACAACTACTGAGATTTCCAGAAATGGAAACGGAATCTCCAGTTCAGAGATAACTTCAGTGCAAGCTAAGCACCCTCCCATTTCATGGGAAGAGGAATGCTGTGTGCCATAAACAATCCAGAAAAATCACGCAAGAAGATGGGGAAAACCCCTCCCGCCTTAATTGCCTCGGGCAAACTGGAGACAGAATTATTGCATTGATCCTCTGCGATTGCAATGGCAACCTCTGGCTTCTCTAAATGTTTTCATAGGGAGATCTTCCTAAATCAGAGCTAGTGACCACCTGCCGATACTCCCCATTCCTCAATTACTCTTAGGCTTTAGAATGTTAATTGCCTCTCACGTTTGTCTTCTTTGAAATTCACCAGACCCTAGCCCTGCGTTTCTATAAATACTCCTTTCTTTTGTTAATAAAGTTGCCATTTGATTAATTACCTCCAAATAGACCCTCATTCTTGTTGAGTCATCTCTCTGCTGATTGTTTTCTCCTACCTTGCCTCGGGCCGCATAGTAACCGCCCACCAGTGCCTATCCCAATTAAGAAACTTTTTACATGAACATTGACTGGGAGAAACGCTCCCAATGGCAGAGACTGAACTATAAAGCAAAGAAGCAGCAAAACATGACAGACGCTGGGTCGGAGCAGATGACCAGAAGGAGGAGGATATCCTGAGAGGATATAAACATGACTGAACTGGCTGCCCACAACGAAACTAAGCACAGGACAGTGTCTCAGGAAAACACATCTACACCTGGCAAAAGAACATTCCTCCAGGAAAGAGGAAGAATCCAATGGACTAAAAATTGACCAATAACTGGAAGTGAAAGAAGAGATGGAGGGGGGGCGGGGAGCAAGAGAAAGGGAAGGGAGAGGAACATAAATAAGTAAAATTAAAAAATAAAATGGAGATCATATGTATTCAGATTTAATAAGTAGTTAACAAAAACATGTAATCTAATTTTTCTGCTTGTTTTTTGGGGGAGAAGTCATTTGTAATCTTGGAGAGTCTTGAATTTACTATTTTTTTGTCAATGGAAAAAGCTTTAATAGAATATGGAGAATAGAATAGAGAATTCTATTCTCTATTAGAATAGAATAGAGAAAGGAAAGAAAGGATAGTGTTTTTTAAATAAAACACTAGGAAAGAAAGGATAGTGTTTTTTTAATAAAACACTCAAACTTAGGCCTGAAAACTTGTTACAAGAAAGGGATTCTAAAGTAGGCCCCAGAAAGCTGGGATAGAAGGAGATAACCATAGCAAGATAAAGGCTGCGGTTGTCAGCCTCCCCATTTTCTTTCCTCCATGTTCCTATCTCCTTCCCAGCAGCACCAACGTGCAAGTCAGGGCACAAGAGCAAAGCGAAGGCCGGGCACGGTGGTTCGTGCCTGTAAGCTTCAGTCTATGAAGCGCCGGGGCTAGGGGTCGCAGTTCGAGTCCCGCCTGTAGCGAGACCTAGTTCCCAAAAAATAGCTGGGTGTGGTGGCGCGTGCCCTAATCTCAGTTACCTGGGAAGCTGAGGCAGGGGATTGCTTGAGTCTGTGGTACCCTGGGCAACGAGAGCCTGCAGTTCCACGGGCAAAATTAGCGAGACCTAGTCTCAAAAAAAAAAAAAAAGAGCAAAGCGCTTCTCCTTTTTTGAGCCCACCCGTCACCCATGTTATATAGCTTCACCTGGCCCTTCAATCAGTTCCTGGTTCCCAGGAGCTAGTCCCAGGTGCACATAAATGATATTTTTTAGAACTCTCAAAAATAAAAGAAGCGAATAATCCACTTGGAAAATAGGCAAAACACATAAAGAGATATTTTACCAAAAATGATACACAGAAAGAAATAAGCCCAGAAAAAGATCTTCTACATTATTAGCCATTCAGAAAATGCAAATTTAAACCTCTAATTTACTTTTTAATTAGAAAAATACTTTTGGGGTTAGCAGCTATTTCCTTTTTTGAATTGAGGAAGTATTGGTTTATAAGTGCTGTATATGTTTTAGGAATACAAGCTCACAACTTTTCAACTGTATGTTACCATACCATGTCTAAAATCAAAGTACCACCAATAAACTTTTCTCTCATAGTCTTTTGTACTCCATTCATACTTTGGTCCCTCCCCTCGTCTGCTTTCAGAACTGTAGTCAGTCTCAGGGGTATTATTATTATTTGGTTTTGTCTTTCTGTGCTTTCTTTATATTCCACATGTGTGAAGTCATCTGGTATTTGTCTTTCTCCTTTTGACTTTAATCACTCAGCCACTTAGCGTAATTTTCTCAAGTTCCATTCATGGCAAGCTTTTATTTTCTTTAAAAAAAAAATAGCTAAGTAGCATTCCATTGTGTGTGTCTGTGTGCACGCGCGTGTATATATATATATTTAATTGTCTGTTGACTCTCTCTCTCTATATATATATATAGAGAGAGAGTCAACAGACAATTAGATATATACCATGTCTTATCTAATTGTCTGTTGATGGGCACTTAGGTTACTTCCATATCTTGGCTATTGATAGTCATGCAGTAAATATAAAGGTGCATATATCTTTCGGAATTAGAATTTTATAGTATTTGGATAGATACTTAAAAGTGGAATTGCTGGATTATTTAGAAGATTGGGTTTTATTTTTTTGAAGAACTTCCATGCTATGCAGAGACACTGCAAAATTTATATCACCACCAACAGTGTGTGCGTGTTCCTTTTGTAGCTAGTAGTTTCTTTCTTAATGAGTGGTAGTTATTTTAAAACTAATAATTGCTGTTGATGAATTTGTTGATGAATAAAGCTGAATTTCAGATCTGAAGCATTTTAGAGGGTCCTAGGAATATTAAATTTAAGGTGAATTATATTCAAAATTTTAATGCTAAATATATTGTGAGTTTTTTTAAGTTACCTTTTATAATTTGTTTTTAAAAACTGTTCATCTATATATGACTTAACTTTTTTAGTCAGCCCAATGAAACAGTATTATATTACATTTACCTCTTGTGCTGACATCAGAGTTGACTGATTTCTTGAAGCCCATTCAACTGCTCTTTCAGTTTATCACAAGAGAGATCAGAATTGTACCATGACAGATTATTAATAGTTCTAGCATTGGTTTCTTATGCTAGCACTTTATTTCATGGTTTGTATATTATTTTTTCATGTATTGACAGTCTAGCATTGAGATATTGTTGGCTGCTGGATCCAAGGTATGAGAAAAGAATCATGAGAGAGATTACTCAGCCAGCATGAGTAAGGACCCAATGGAGGTTATGAACCAAAAGGCAACTTTATTAACAAAAGAAAGGGGTATTATAGAGACACAGGGCGAGGGTCTGTTGAATTTCAAAGAAGATAAACACAAACCTGAGAGGGCAATTAACATTCTAAAGCCTAAGAGTCATTGAGGATTGGGGAGTATCGGCAGGTGGTCACTATGCCAGCAGCACCATTGCAATCTCAGAAGGTCAATGCAATAATTCAGTCCCTCAGTTTTCCTCGACTTGTTTACGTTGATTTTTCTGGTTTGCAAAGAGCGCACAGCAAGATATATCTTACAATCACTGAGACTTCATATAATATAACAAGGTATGATTTGAGGTAGTGTGTAGCCTTAAGGAGGGTATTCCTTGGAGAACCCAACAAAATGGTAATTGAAGACACCAGGATCACCATCTCCATATACTTATAACCAAATCACGCCTAAACAAAGACAGTGACACTAGGTGATAAATGGGCGGCTGTTGATTGATCAAGAGTAATGGCACAGCTGAAAGTAGGAAAAATTGTAATTAAACCAAGTTTGGAGTAATGCTGGAGCAGTACAACTTGGTAAGGGGGGGGGGGGGGAGGGAGGGAGGAGTGGCTGCTCTGCAGAGCTTCTCTCTTGTTAAGAGCGCATAAGAGCGCATATGCCCATGCTGGAGTTTAAAACCTGAGACTGTATTATAGAAGAGGGTACACAGTGTCCACATGCAGAACATAGGGTGCACTACTGGAGAATGTAGGAATATAGGTGCAGTTAGTGATCTCTGGGATCATTGGGAGCCTGGAGCCTCTGGTTCCCAAGAGAGAATAGTAAAGCCAAAATTGGCATATAGGATCAGATTAATCACCTGTGTCTCCTTACACAAGGGCCTATTATCTGCAACTTAAGGTTCTGAAGTGAAAAATACCTGATTTATCTCTACCCAGGTCTAAAGTTGAGATAGCAACCACATTAAAGGCTAGGAGACAACACTAAACTATAAGGCAGTCGAAAAATTCAGGAGCTACTATTCTTTTTTTTTTTTAATTATATAAAGATTTGTTTCTTTTTTTCTTGCCCTTTAGGTATTCTTTATTCCTCTACCCTTCCTTTCCCCTTGCCCCCTTCCTCCCCCCTTGCCCCCTTCCTCCCATCATTTCTTTTATGGACAGTTATTCGTCAATTTTTAGTCTATTGGATTCTTCCTTTTCTTTCCTGGAGCAATGTCCTTTTGCCAGGTTGTAGACTTGTTTTCCTGGGACACAGTGGCCTGTACTTAGTTTTCCAGGTGTATCTTTGTTATGGGTAGCCAGTTCATGCATGTTTGTATCCTTTCAGTGCCTCCTCCTTTTACTGGTCTTCTCTGACCCAGTTCTGTCACATTTTGCTTCTTCTTTGCTTTATAGTTGAGTTTCTGGTCTTAGGAGCGTTTCTTCCAGTGGAAGTCCACATATAAAGTTCTTGATCAGGATAGGCACTGGTATATGGTTGGTTATGGTTAGGATAGGCACTGGTGTATGGTTGGCCACTGCCCCATATCTGTGACTTTCCTCTCCCCTTGAAATGGGAGGGTGCCTAGGTTGCACTATGGCATATCTGAACTGGAAATTCCATTCCCATCTGTAGAGATCTCGTGGGTGTATTTCTAAGACTGTCACTGTAGTTGGTTTCACAGCCCTGTGTCCCCTGAATCTGGCATGTTTGTTTGTCCTGGGCCTTAGTTCTTTCTCTTCACCTCCATCTTCATGTGTATCTGCTGCTGATGTAGTGATTTTGTTGTTCCTGGTGAGGATTGACTGGATTTGGAGCAGTCCAGGGAGAGTGATAATGACCTCCTTCCCCCTAACCCCATCCCCATGCCCTCCCCCCCACCATTGGTCCACATACCCAGCAGCCCCCTTCCCATTCTGGTGGGGTCTACAAGGGAAAGGCAGAGTCTCCAGGGGTATAGGTAGCCTGGCCCCTGAGGGAACCAGGTGAAAAATGGGAGCTACATTCTTTTTTTTTTTTTAGAGACTAGGTCTTGCTATGTTGCCCAGGGTAGTCTTGAAACCATGGACTCAAGCAACCCCGTGCCTTGGTCTCTCAGCGCTGGGGTTATAGGTGAGTTCCACTGCACCCAGCCCAAGGGAGCTACTATTATATGAGATAAAAATATTGACAGTTTTGAAATGCAGAAAGAGATAGAGATGGACATTACATGTGACTAAGGGCCTAATACAAGAAGAAATAGGGTCGGACATGGTGGCGCATGCCTGTAGGTGGCAGCCTCGGAAGCCACAGCCATGGCCAGGGATCGCGGTTCGAGTCCTGTTGGGGGCACATAGCGAGACCTAGTCCCCAAAAAATAGCTGGGCGTGGTGGCGCGTGCCTGTAATCCCAGGTACCTGGGAGGCTGAGGCTGGGGATTGCTTGAGTCTGTGGTACCCCAGGCAACATGGGCCTATGGTTCCACCGGCAAAAATAACGAGACCTAGTCTCAAAAAAAAAAAAAAAAAAAAAGAAAGAACACTTATAAATATATTTACACCAAGTGATGGAGATTATGAAGCAATTATTACTAGAACTAAAGAGCTATATAATAACTTGACAGCTGCAGGAAATTGTATTAAACAAAGAGGGATTTCTGAGATTAAGAAGGTGGTAGGGATAGAGAACAGGTCAAAGGAATGTGGAGGTGAGGGGGGAAAAGTCAAGTAAAAAGGCAAAAAAATAAACAACATTTTTTAAAATTTTAAATAATTTATTTAGGTGGCTGCGCCCTGATGGTGTGTACACATGTGCCTCGCACAAGTCGGCTCCATTCACCTCTGGAGGGTGGGTGGGATTGGAGCCACTGTGGTTGGCCTGGAGAAACAGGCCCCACTGGCCTGCAGGCTAGCCAGCCTTCCCACAGCCCGGATGCCGTGCTGGTCATGCAACCGGCTTTCGCCTCCTTTATGTGGTGGGGGTGGGGCAGGCTCGCTGGGGCAGGCCTGAGCGCAGGCACTGCACACCCAAGTCTTGCCAAAAAGCAGGGTGCAGTGGGCAGGTTCGCCACTGACCCCTCTCGCTTTGTCTCCACTCCAATGAGCCCACAACAGCTGTAAGTACCTTGAGAGGATCTTCAACCACAGAAACAAAAGAGGTGAGTAACAGCAAGAAAGACCCTTAAAAGACATGCCTCTCAGGAAGGACTCAAAAAGAGCAAGGCAAGAACCACAGAGCACTGAACTGTGAGAACAAATATGAAAGAAATACGTCTACTACGTCACTGTGGAGCTGTGACCAAAAACCTGACACAGAGATGCGGTCAATAAGGTACTGCACGCCCCCTTTGCATAGAAGGAAGATGCCTGCAGAATGGCAGTGGCCCCAGAGCTCCAGAGGAGACTAGGAGACCTACCATCAGCTGATGGCTGTCCCCATCAAGGAGCTGCTCTACCAAAACATAAGGCTGGGAATCAGGCCCCCAAAGCCAAAGACCTGAAACATAACAGGAAGGAGCAACAAAATGAGGCAGAAAACAGAGATAACAGTCACCAAGAAACAAGCATTGATACACACCAAAAGCGCTCAGATTGGCTGAGGAAGGCAAAGAAAAGGGAAAAAAAAAAGATAAAAGGGCTAAATGGACAGGCAACAAAAAGAAAGGAGGTGAAGAGACCAGAGGGGTTGTGGTTGGGTGGGGTATGCCCAGGGGATCAACAATTATGCAATCATGTATTGTAAAAAAATCCAAAAATATAAATATTTATATATACATATATTTCACATCATTGTACTCCCTGGGGGTCACCTACCACTTCCCCTCCCTGGCTGTTCTAGCTGGTCCTCCCCTTCCCCCCAGTTGTGTATTTTTGTTTGGTTGTCCATACATTAGTGAAATAATTTGATTTGTCTTTTTCTTTCTGACTTGTTTCTGCTAATATGCTTTCTTCTAGGTACATCCATGTTATCATAAAATCATCAAATTTGTCATTTTTAATTGAATAATATTCCATTGTGTATATATACCACATCTTTTTCATCCATTCCTCTGTTTTGGGACATTTGGGTTGTTTTCATGTCCTTGCAATTATAAATAGTGTTGCAGTAAACATCTGAGCAGAGGTGTCCCTTTGTACCCACATTGAGGTCTCCTTTGTAGATTCCCAGAAGAGCGATTGCTGAGTCAAATGGTAATTCCATTTTCATTAGTTTGAGGGTCCTCCACACTGCTTTTCATAGTGGCTGGACTAGTTTGCACTCCCATCAGCAGTGTAAGAGTGTTCCTTTCTCTCCACATCCACACCAGCACTTGTTTGTTGTCCATTTTTTTGATATAGCATTAAAAATCTACATTCTGTAAAATTTTTTGTTGCCTGTTTTTTTGATGTGGGCCATTCTTATTGGTGTAAGGTGGTATCTCATTGTGGTTTTGATTAGCATTTCCCTGATTGCTAGTGATGTTGAGCAATTTTTTGTGTCCCTGTTGGACATTTGTATTCCTCTTTTTTTTTTGTTTTTTGAGACTAGGTCTCACTATTTTTGCCCATGGAACCGCAGGCTTGTGTTGCCCAGGGTACCACAGACTCAAACAATCCCCAGCCTCAGCTTCCCAGGTAACTGGGATTACAGGCACGCCCCACCACACCCAGCTAATTTTTTGGAACTAGATCTCGCTATGTTGCTCTGGGCAGGATTCCAACTGCGATCCCCAGTTCCTGCTGCGGCTTCCTAGGCTGTCACTTACAGGCATGCACCACGGTGCCCGGCCTCATTTTATTTTTTTAATTGACTGCACATATACATATATTTTACATCATTGTTGTACCCCAAGGTTTTCCTACCACCTCATCACCCGTGAACCATCTTAATCTCTTGTGCCTATGCCTCCCCCATTTTATCTTCCTCCCCCCTCTTGCTCTATGCTTCAGTTCTGTTGACAGTTTTTAAATTTTCTTTTCCATTTGTTTGTTTTTCTTATATCCTTCATATAAGTGATACAATCCAGTATTTCTCTTTATCTTTATTGCTTATTTCCACTAACACGATTCCCTCTAGCTCCATCCATGTTGCTGTGAATGACTTGTCTTTTTTGATTGATGAATAATATTCCATTGTGTACATTTGCCACAACTTTCTGATCCATTCAGCTGTTTTGGGGCATTTGGGTTGTTTCCATATCCTGGCTATTGTAAAGAGTGCTTCAATTAACATGTAAGTACAAGTGTCCTTTTGAATCAGTGTTTTTTGTATCCTTTGGGTAAATTCCCAGAAGTGGGTTTGTTGGATCAAATGATAGTTCCATTTTCAGCAGTGTGAGAATCTTCCATATAGCTTTCCATGATGGCAGGACTAGTTTGCACTCCCATCAGCAGTGTAAAAGTGTTCCTTTCTCTCCACATCCACACCAACACTTGTTTGTTGTCCATTTTTTGGATATAGTATTAAAAATCTACATTCTGTAAAATTTTTTGTTAGTTGTCATTTCATTATGAAAAATTAATTGACTGGTTTCTGCTTTTTAAATTTAATAACTTCTTTCTAAATTACAAACTAAATATTAAATATAGATGAAAGTGATAGCAAAGATACTATGGGAATATGTTAACCAAAAGTAAGCTAAGAAATTACATTAATGTCAGACTCAGACTAAGTAATACTAAAAAAAATTAAAGTTGTTATAAAGAATACCAAAAAGTCAGCATTGTTATAGATACCATTCTTTAACAGAATTATATAATAAATCAAAATCTCATAGCAAAACACCAGCAGTAAATCCGTTCATACACATAACTTTTAAATATTTCATTGGTGAAAGTAGAAATCATAATGGGAATTATGAAATATTTAAATCTGACTGATAACTAAGGGACCATATGTCAAAACTGCATTTATGGCAGTCTATAATTTATAATCTTGTATGACTATATAATAAAACAAAGATTGAAAACTAATGAACTAAGCATTAGATTTTTAAAAATTAGAAAAAGAATAGAATAATGATAAAGTAGAAGGACAAAGGAAAATTTTAAGTCAGAGTCCCTTATTATTCTAGATGTTATAATCATAAACAAGATACAGCAAACTGTATCCGGTGATGTATAGACAAAAAGTATTATGCCCAGTTAGACTCTGGTATGGGAATACTAGATTGCTAATTTAAAATTTAATTCAAGTGATAACATATTAACAAAATAAAAAAGGAAAACTGTATGACCATATGAGTAAATGTGAAGGAACAGTAAATAAAATTAAAGACTCATTCAAGACTAAGCAAGCAAGGAATAGAAGATTATGTTTTTAACTTAATGGATATTTGCTAAAATCCTGTAGTATACTTAACAATGAAATGGTAAAAGCATTGTCTTTAAAATCAGTTCCAAGACAAAAGTGACTCCTTTTACTTCTTTGTCCAATATTATATGCTGTAATTCAAGTGAAGATGGGAGCTATAGGCTTTGAATGAAGAATCAAAATTAGTATTTGTAGGTGATGATTCCGTAACTGTACTACATGTAATACAACAAAAAGAAACTAAATTCAAAGAAAAGTTAGAAGGAAAGAAAAACTATTACTGATATTTATAGATAATAAAATTGTATATACTTTTAAAAAATCTACAAGAATTTACATTTCTAAGTGTTAGAATGACTAACCTTTGGCAAAATTTCTGGATATGAAATCAGTATAAAGAAAACATGTTATGTACGTCTGTGTGATCACAATCAGAAAAAGTGTATGAAAAGAAATCCTATTAGTACTAACAAGAACTCTTAGTTAGCTAGGAATATATCTTACAAGATAATTGCATTTGCTTGGTGGAGAAAAGCTATAAAAGATCTGAAAGATGAAAGGAAAATATGAATTTTTTTTTTTGCTTATTAGACTTAATATGTATATTATTTACCTTAAATTAATGTATAAGTACTTGTGGTTCCAGTTAGAGCCACAGTTGGACTTATTTAAAAACCTGATAATGTCATTCTAAAAGCCACTTACAAGGTAGAGGCAGAAAACTTTGAAAAAGCAGTTGGAGGGCTTGCTATTCCAGATATAAAGATTTTTTTTGTGTGAAACATTGATTATTGAAACAATATTATATTAGTATATAAGGAAAAAGAAAGATCACTGGCACGAAGAAATAAGAAATAGAACCAACATATTTATGGGAATTTGTTATATGACAGTAATACAAATCAGATAATCTCTCTGAGTACACGAAGCTGAGTCATTTGTCCATAATTAAAAAATAAAATTACTCCCTACCTCATACTAAACACAAAAATAAATTCAAAAGATGTTAAGAGTATAAATGAAATGTTTTACTTAGAATAATATATAGAGAAATGTTTTTATGATATCAAGACATGGAGGATATTTGAAGCACAAATTGTAAATGAAAAGACACCACAGTCAAAAAGAAAAACAATCGTGAAGAGGAAAAGCAGTATTTACATACAGCCTACAAAGGATTAATATTTAAAAAATGTAGATAATTCCTCCAAATCAGTAAAGATAAAAAGAAAACCTAAGAATGGATACAAATCACTAAAAAGACAAAATCATATCCAAAATGATGTAAAAAGGGACTCAGGCAATAAATATAGTATATTCTTATTCTCAGTGATAGAAAATACTGAGGAAAAACTCACTGTTTTCATCAGACTGACAATATATAAAGACTGATTTTACCTTGTGTTGACCAGTAGTTGAGAAAATAGGAACCCTCACACTGTGCTGGTGGGGATATAAATCAGTAACTACTTACAAAAGCAGTTCAATGATTTTAAGTGAAATTGGAGGTGTACCTATTTCTACATAAAAGTGGAGCTCTGATCTATTTCAGAGTGTATGCTTGACATTTTCTTACAGAAGAATTACCAAGAGACTTACATGGGGATGGTTATTGATACATTATTGGAATAGGAAAAATAAAAGATAATTTAAAGTGTTCTTCATAGAGGAATTGAAGCACTGTATAGAACACTGTTTACAAATAAAATAGGCACTTATAGTCTCAACATGGATATTATGGCTCTGTATATGGGAACAAAATATATACACATCAGTAAAAAATATCTATTAACATAACATGGAAAATATGTTTGTATACATATATCTTGGCGTGTGAATTTAACATGAATAAACCTCAAAACAACATTAAGTGAAAAAAGCAGAGTAAATTGTTTACCACTCTTTTACTGCTATGAACACCTACAAAATTCAGTAAATACTAGTTGAATTAATAAATTATGTTAAAGTGGGTCCTCTGCAGCAACATCTTCAAAGTTTGCTTATCCCTCCTCTTCGTATCTCTTTCTGTGTTGTTGACTCCTTTTTGCTTCCTTAGAGTATGTGTTTTTCTGGGGCTGAGGTCTTTTTTATTCCTATTTAGGTTCCCTGGCTACTATTGCTCCTGCCCCAAACAGATATTTTATAAATGCCTTGAAGTGTCTTATAAGTAGTAATATTGCTTATTATAACAATATCCTGTTAAGAAAGAACTTTGGGTTAGGAGTTGCAAGACCTGAATTCTACCTTTTACTTGTAGGCTATCGAATAGTTTTTTTTTTCTTTTTACCTAATTTCCAAATTAAGGTAATACTTATTCTGCCTAAATTTCAGAAATTATATTTAAATCTGCTATATGAATATCCAGATATTTCAGCAATGAGGAGAGGTATGTGATTGAATTAAGTGGGAGCAGCTAAACTGTGTATTCCTAACATTATCTGCATTCCTATTTTTATTATCTTTGGAACCAGTGTACCTCCCACTTTTCATTTTGCAAAGGGAGATTGACCCTAACAAAGCCAGCCTTGAGAGTAAAACTGACTCTCTTATCTTTGGCACTAGGATTGTGATTCATGTTTGAAGTATGTTGATGTGTGTAGAAAAAAGGTAAAGTCAGGAAATTCATCTGCTTGCAAACCATTAGAGCTATGGAGCAGTGGGCTGCTTGGTTAGCCCAGGTGCTGACAGAATCTGAAAGGTTGACTCTCTGAACCCTTAAGACAAATTATAAGTCACTGAAAGACACATTTTTACTAATTTGGCACAATGTATCATAGGAGCAGGGAAAAAATAAAAACTCTAGGTTAGCTTAACAAAAGGACTTTGCTTAATAATATGATGCCATTCCATATATTGATATTCAAAGAGAGTTTTGCTCTACCAGATACAAAAAAGAAGTAGCAAACACCCAGATAAAGGTAGAAAAATATGTTTCAAGCAGAAGGAACATGTGCAGAGTTGTGGTGGTGGAAGAGAACTTTGGGTAACTGATAAACCCAAGTTATTAATACGTGGAATTTGATCAGCAATGAGAGAGGAGAGGTAGGCAGGGAGCAAAGCACTGAGAGTCTGTGGCTCTATTGGCAGATTGACTGTATTCCCTAAATGGGGGACACTTTTGAAATCAGAGGGGGATATAGCCATTATTATGCCAGGACAACAGGAATAATACAGCCCTGACCCATGAAAACCAGCTCATATGTTTACTTTTATATGATGATAAACAAGAGCCACTGATATGATTACAAGGAATTGAATTTAAAATAAATTTTAGGCAGGAGTCTAAATAATAAACAAGTCTGAATAACAATCTTAAATGGAAAGGTGGGCCAACTCCTTTATGAGAATATGTAATGAAAATAATTATTTTATTTTATTTTTTAATTGATTGCACATGTACATATATTTTATATCATTGTCTATCATTTCCTACTACCTCATCACCTGTGAACCATCTTAATCTCTTGTGCCCATCCCTTTCCCATTTTACCCTCTTCCCCCTCTCTTGCTCTATGCTTCAGTTCTGTTGACAGTTAAAATTTTTTTTCCATTTGTTTATTTTCCCTATATCCTTCATATAAGTGAGACTGAAATCAAGTCAAAGGGCAGAAGCCACCAACCAACAAGCCACATTCAAAATGTGGCTTCTGCCATCCAGGTTCCCTCAGGTTCATAACACTTGCAAGCCACCAACCACCAAGCCATATTCAAAATGCGGCCTATGCCATCCAGGTTCCCCCAGGTTCATACCACTTGCTTATAGCAGTTGCTACTCAGAATGCAGTTTAACAACAGGGTTTATTTACAAGGGAATATTAACAGGGAAAACAGAAGGTCCTTAAAGCTACAAGTGGCCAGTTATCTTACCCCAGTCATCAATTTTCAGTCCCAAAGATCCCAAAGACACATGTCCATAATGTGTGTGCCTCTCCAAACTTGAGGCAGGCACTCTGCAAATTCCAGTCTTTCTCTGGCATCTTCTCTTTTCTTCCTCTCTCTTCAGTGTTCCAAGCTGCTCCGCTTCTCCAAGGTGCTTCAGACTTTTTCTACAATTGCTGATGCACAAATCAGCTTTCCAAACCCCTGACCATCTCCAGGTACCAGCTCCTATGACGCCTTGCTGTGTTGCCACACTCTCCACATCGGCCACTCTTCTACCGGTCACCATGGCTCCTTGCCACCGCCAGCTCACTCTTCCAGGGGGCTTCTGCCCAGTCTGGTCACTTGGGCTACTCTTTACCCATCTGCTATTCTCTTCTTTCCCCAAAAGTCTGCCTCTCTAGTCTCTGCTCCTTTCCTTTCTCTCTCTCTCTTTCTGTTTTTCTTTCTAAAAACCAAAGACTCCAGTTTCCCTCTACATACCCTCTAGGTAGTACATTTTCTCTTCTCCTCCTGGGATTTGCAACAAAGTAAAAGTACACTTGTCCTGTTTAGGCCATGTTTTAGCTCCTTGTTTTTGAGCCACAACTAATGTCATCAGTATCTAAATTTTAATACTGCCCATATTGGGGTCCCAGCTTCAAGACCATCCAGTATTTCTCTCTTTTCTTTATGGCTTATTTCTGCTAACATGATTCCTTCTAGCTCCATCCATGTTGCTGTGAATGACATGTTTGTCTTTTTGTAAAGTGCTGCAATAAACATGTGAGTACAGGTGTCCTTTTGAATTAGTGGTTTTGTATCCTTTGGGTAAATTCCCAGAAGTGGGAGTGCTGGATCAAAGGGTAGTTCCATTTTCAGCAGTTTGAGAGTCCTCCACACAGCTTTCCATAAGGCTGCACTGAAAAGAATTGTTAGAGGATCAAGCACTGACTGGTAAAAAATATTTGCACACCATATATGCAAAGGACTGTTATCAGGGATTTACAAGGAACCCACCTCTACAAAAAGAAAGGAAATAACCCAGTTTAAAAATGGACAAAAAATTTAGATAGACACTTCTACAAAGACTACAAATGGCCAACAGGCACATGAAAAAAAATGTTCATTATCAGAAAAATGGAAATTAAAACCACAAGAAGACACCATGTTACTCTTGTGTGAATGGCCCATAAATATCAAAAGAACCTGAAACAAGTGCTTGTGAGAGTGTGGAAGAAAAACAAGCCCCACTGGCTTGTTTTCTCCCTACTGGCTTGTTTTCCCACTATTGGTGGGAATGTAAATTGGTCTTTAAAAAACGTTACGGAGTTTTCTCAAAAGACTGCAACTGGATCTGCTATATAACCTAGTATATCTGCTATATAACCTAGTAATTTCACTCGAACACAACAATACTAATTTGAAAAGAAAGCTGCATTCCCATGTTTTGCAGAACTGTTTACAGTAGCTTCATTACAGGAACAGCCTAAAAACCCCAAAACAGATGAATGGATTATTCAGATGTGGTATGTATATAATGGAATACTACTCAACTATCAAAAAGATAAAACCATACCATATGCAGCAACATGGATGGGGTTGAGAGAGATAATGCTAAGAAATAAGTCAGAAGGAGAAAGGGAAATACTGGATGGTGTCACTAATAAGTGATACATTAAAAAACCAAACTAAGAACCAGAGAAAGACAACCTGACCATAGAACTGAAGCATCTAAGGAAGGAAGAGTGTAGAGGAAGGCAAAGAACAAAGAGCGAAGGAAGCATAATGAACTATAATTGTAGACTGTGGTGGGTAACTTGTAGTGGTGATACCTGATGGAAAGAATCCTATTTTACCACAATTAAAAGAATAAAAATGATAAGAGTATAAAACACGGTAGATACAGTTGGGAAAGAGCCAGGAAGGAGAAAAAATTGAACATGGTAAAGTAAGCTACCTGGACAAAGGAACTGGGGATGAAGCCCTTTTTCATTTATGAGAAATAAGAATATAGATATTGTTAAATTTCCAGAGGCAAGAACAGAGCAGGTTTAGAGTTCCTACCCAGTGACTGCTTCCCTTCTTGGTGGGGATTCAAAGGAAAGTAGAGAAGGTTTTAAAATAGCTACAATAGACAATGGGGAGGTATCGTAACAAGACAAGGATATCTCCTATCACCAGTTATAATTAACATTGTCTGCCCCTTAGTGACAATCCTAGTCAGTCCTAGCCAATGAATAAGGAATAAAAATTGGAGTAGAAGAAATACAGATGTTCTTATTTGCAGCAGCTTAATACAAAACACCCCAAAGAATCTGTAACTATATTATTGAGCATTTGAAATATAACTAGTATGACTGAGGAACTTAATGTTTAAATATTCATGCATAACTCAGGGCTATCATATTTAGGCGAAAGATTGCCATCAGAAATGACAAAGAGAATGAAGTGTTCTTGAGTTTAACAAATTAAGAAACTGAGAAGCCAGAGTTGCCAAATGAATTGTGCATCATACTCTGGAGAATATTGACGCTAATCACAAGACCCAGTTGGAGTGGGAGATTGCTAGCTAGGTTATGGAGTTTTTAAAGAACATTTAGTTAGCAGTGGGGAAAGTATAATGGACCAGAATGTTTCCTTCTATATAGGTTGTCAGAGGTACTTAGGTAGAAATAGTTCTGAAACAGAGCTTGACGAAGAAAGAGCCATGGAAGGAGTTTTAGGAAAGAAAGAAGTGGTCAGCAGCAGCAATGATGCTTTGAAGTGGTGCTGGACAACAAAGCTAGAGCGTAGTAAATTGGTCATTGGTGACATAAGAGAAGGTAGTTTGGTGTATGGTGAAGGAAACTAGATTGTTAGGAGTGAATGAAAGGTTAAGGCAGGTCAGTTTTCCCAAAGCTCTTCTGTGAAAGTAGTGGAAAAGGAAGTAGTAGCTAGAGGGAGGTGTGAGTTTGCTTTTATTTAACAAATGGTGGGAAATTGAGATTGAGGAAGGACATTTTTATGTGAAATTGCTTGGTGTTTTATTCCCCTTCCCTCCACAACCCCATGTGTGGGAGAAATGTTTTGTACATTTAAGGTATCTGTTGAGGGGAAGAGGAAAGAGCTAAGTGATGGAAAGGTTTTTTGGACCCTGAACAGCCTTGAATGACATTCTGAAGAAATGTTGGACAATAGTTCACTAAGAGTCAAGGAACATTTTAAATATCTGGATCTACTCTAAAAATCTCTGCTCTAGAAAGAGGACTCTGTCAATAACAAAGCCTGTAAACTCTGAGGGTGCCATGCTAAGGAAGGCAGATTACATTCCAAGAAAGCAGTTGGGAGACTCAATTGGGACAATAGTGATTCATAGGATAGAAAAGTGTCGGCACGTTTGAAATCATAGCTCAGAGGTAGAATGAACACAATTTGTGGTGATGGAATGGTGGAGAACATGTATGGAACGTGACAGATGACATTTTCTATCAGAGTTAACAAACTGATGAATTTATGTTAAAGAACTTAAAAAAAAGGTAGGCTTTTGGGATTGGGATGATATATAACAACTTTGTTGAAATGTAATCATTTACCATATAATACACCCATTTACTACACAATTCAGCGTTTTTAGTATATTCACATTTGTGTAGCTGTCACCACAATTAATTTAGAATGTTTTTTCAAATTTTTTTATGATAATAAATTCATTTTATGACTTCTCAGTACTGGTGAAAACATGATTTAACCTTTGACATCCATTCCCTGCTTTCAGACACAGCTGAAAATACTGTCTTTTTTTTTTTTTTTTTTTTGAGACTAGGTCTCGCTATTTTTGCCCGTGGAACCACAGGCTCTCGTTGCCCGGGGTACCACAGACTCAAACAGTCCCCAGCCTCAGCTTCCCAGGTAGCTGGGTTTACAGGCACGCGCCACCACGCCCAGCTATTTTTTTGGAACTAAGTCTCGCTACGGGCCCCAGGTGGGACTCGAACTGCGATCCCTAGCTCCGGCCGCTTCATAGGCTGAAGCTTACAAGCACGAACCACCGTACCTGGCCAGATACTGTCTTTTAACATACATTCTCCATGTCTGGGAACATCAACAAATATTTTTTGAGAACTTGCTGTGATCTAGGCTCTATTCTAGGTACTTGAAATGAATTTAAAAAAGAGTTTCATCACTTCAAAAAGAAACCCATACCCATTAGTAGTCACTTTCCATTTCACCTCAAGCCTCAGTGCTTCACCCACCTTCCCCCAGGCAAGCAGTAATCTCTATGACCAAGAGTCATTAGCTTATTCCTGATATTTCATGTAAATGAAATCATACAGCATATAGCTATGTTCCTTCATTTAGCTTATTATTTTCAAAGCTCATCTATATAGAGATTACTTTTGCCTTACACCAATCTCTGTTTGTTTCATCTCTTCCCACTTGGAGTAAAAGTGTTTTAATGGCAAGTACTGTTATATGTTCCAGGGTTGTTTCTGGCACATTTTTTTGTATTTAGCTATGATTCAGTCTTTAATTTAGATATGACATATGTGATGTATCAAATACTTATAGGTTAAAAGGTTAAATCAGTTAACTGTAAAATTAAATTAACCAAAACAAACTGCTCCTACACATGCTTGCCCACTGAAGTGTGTTTGTATTTGCTGTTGTGGAGTTGGCTGGTTCTACCATTAACATTTTGTATGACCTTGGGTTAATTATTATACTCTTTGGAGGCACTTTTTCTTTATTTGAAAATGGGATAATAAACCCTACTCAATCTGCAACTGATGAATAACTAAATTCAAGTAGATGGAATTTGGATAGAGTTGAGATTCAAACAGCCTCTGAGAAGAAATGAATTTTTGGCTGTATTACCTAAATCTGGTACAGGAGTAGTCTGCTTAAAGTAGTCTTTTTCTTTGGGTTTAAGCATCTGACTTCTTGAATCTTTTCAACCTCTTTTTTTGAAGGTCTCTAATTTTGCCTGTGGGCATTTTACATTTTCCCCTTTCTCTAGGTTTTCTGTCTGAAATACTTAAGAATACTAACCAGTAGTCACCATTTTTTTTTTCATAATTGACTGTCTCTTCCATTAATTCCTAGGGGTAGTTAAATAGCAAAATAAATGAGTAGTTTTAAAACCTACCCAGGTTACCTTTTGGAAACAATTTATAAATGCAGTCCTCCCCTCCCTCTTTTTGTTCATGCTTTTAAATAAACATATACTATGTGTACTTTAGTGCTATGTATCAAAAAAAAAAAAAAGTCCTGACTTCTAAGATATCCTAATGATTCATTGGGAGGAGGCAGGATATAATGTGGAAGAGGCAGTGGCAGAGCTATATATGGGGCGTCTGGAAATAGTGAGTGGGACTGTGTTTTGAACCTCCCATTTCTAACCTAACAAATACAAACACAGAAGCAACCTGATGAAGAACACCTGCTTTCTATGAACCTGGTAGCAACATTCTGAAGTCTTAGCTCCTGGCTCCTGTTTTGGAGAGCAGTGTAAGCTCAGAAAAACTTAAGTTGATGGCTTTTAAACAGATTCTAGACTCAGCTTCAGTTTGTCCCCTCTGCCTTCCACTACACCCATGTTCCTTAAGTAAGCATAGAAAGTACCTGTGCTGAGCACTGCCATCCTGTCTTTTAGTTGTTCATTCTTTAATAAAACTGGAGTCTCAGATTCCCTCTTTCTGTGTCTAACCTATTTGCAGTGTTGTCGGTGTATTGAGCAATTCAGGGCTGTAGCAGTAGTGAATATTGCTGATGTCATTGTTTGCCTTATTGGGATTTTGCTCTTTGTTTCACAGGGAGCTGTGATTGGTATAGACGATGAGGACGACAGCACCTTCACAATAACTGTTGATCAGAAAACCTTCCATTTCCAGGGTGAGCTGAAAGAGATCTTTTTCTCTTCATAGTCCCAACTGCTTCTTTATCTTTTGGGCTGTTTGCTGAATGACTTAAATGATTTTGCAACTGAGCTTGCATGAATGAGTGCACAGGAACATTCTCGATGAAGTGGTACTGCAGGTTAGGCAGGGATTTGTATCTGCGGTGGATACAGATTTGTTTGAAACGACTGGATCTGGCTGCAATTGGAGATTAAAAATTTAAAGGATTAAAAATCAGTGAAGGGAGAGAGTAATGGGCTGCTGCTGCTGCTGGCTTGTGTTTACAGAAGGTTGCTGATCTTCTTTATTGAGGAGTATGGTTCTGCTTCTGCATGAAGAGTCTAAAGACTGATTGTGAAGGCTGCAGTGTTTGTGTGTGTAAATCTCAAAATGTAAATTAAATTGAAGCTAGTTGCAACCTTTACCTTAAAGGTTTTGCTTTGCTTCAAGAACTACAAGTTTTCATTTATTTCATCTGCATTTCTTTATCTTGTCTGCCAGCTGTCATTTCTCTGCTATTATCCTTTTTATAGTTAATCACACCAATGCCATCTGCCACTGCTATGTTTCGGCATTGCATGCTATGGTTCACCGGTAGAAAGGGTAAGGTACTGTATGATCATTCTCATTTCATCTTGCTTTGAAAACTCTAAACCAGCAAATAAAAGTAGATTTTAATGGTTCTGTTTTAAAATGTACATCTATTATTAGTGTCTATTAGCTTGTTACCAATGTTTTTGTTACTTTGTTTGTCTAGAGTAACCTCTATTTTATGTTTGAAGCAGTCCAAGGAACTTAGAAATGAGAAGATTTTGGAGGCTGTTAGCACTTTCTCTGAGCTGCAAGTGACAATGCACTGTGATAAATGCTAGGTATATCAAGATAAATATTAAATAAATTTATAGCTTAAAAATGTTGTATTTATGAAATCTAATGGTGACCAGATGTGTTATATGAGACATCGAGGCAGCTATTGTGACCAGATGTGTTATATGAGACATTGAGGCAGCTATTGTGTGCATGTGTTAGAACAGCATATTGGAATTTTTAAAATTTTGTTTAAAAAATTGACACATAGAAATGAAGGATGCAGCTTATATATAAAGACAAATCGATAAATAGTGTGAACTCTCATGCTTACAGGGAAAAATAAATTACTGTTTGTTCATGTTATTCATACAGAGCTGCTTAACAAATGATGCTCTCCTAAAATTTTCCATTACATTTGACTCCACAAAAACATTTTAAATCTTGTATTATGAAAGCTCAGGGCCTTTATTTTCTGGTTAAGTATGTAATGTTTATTATAAATGTAAGCAGATAATGTCCACTTATTGAAACTTTTTACCTGAATGAAGTTGGGTACTTTATTATGCAGGTGAAGACTGCAGTATGGAATTCTCTCCTCTGCAGTTACTAAGGTGACATTTCTTTTGGACTTCTAGAAGCTGCATTGTTTGCTTGTTAAAGGGAGGAGATTCAGACCTCTAGAGGAAAGACACCTCTACCCTCTAATTTATTTTTAAATTACATTACATTTATCTCTTTAACACTTCCATATTTGTGTGACTTGCTTATAAAACAGACAGCTCTTTTAATGAATAATTTAAACAGCAAGAATAAATGAAAATTATATATATTTTAAAAAATGGATTCTTAGTACGTAGACTATCAGATTGATTAGTTTAATTTGTACTGTAGTAGTTCTGAGAGTCTTAGGCAACATGAGATTGTCTGACTTTTGTAAAGAACTCATTAAGATTCTCTGTCTCTTTGTCTCTCTCTCTATATATATATGTCATACATAAATATGTATTTTTTTCTTAGTATTGAGGGTTATTTTATATTCAGAGTTCCTTGCTCATAAGAAAATCCAAAAAATTCTCAATGTCTGATAAATCTTATATTCTTCATTGGAATTGAAAGCAAGTTTGGTTGTATATATTAGCATGTTTTTTAATGTGTTGAAATTATATACCAGAATTTTTAAAAGCAAATGAAGTATGAATTGATATATTTTTAAAACAAATTCTCCTGTTATCTATTAAAGAAAAAGCTAGAATTTGTTCATATATATTCATTTATTCATTCAGCATCTAATTTAAACATTATTCTAAATTCTGAGGAGATAGTAGTGAGCAAACATAAAAACCTTTGTCCTCTTGGGTCATCTATTCTATCTATATGGGTAGAGGAGAATGACAATAAACAAGATAAGTTAGTAAAATATAAGTAAGGTAGGGAATGGTATCCTGGGGAGAAAAAAATAAAGCAGAAAAGAAGAAAATGAAATAGAGATGAGTTTGAGTTTGTGTTTGGGAGGCAGTGGGGGGTTGAAATTTTAGGTATGGTGGTCAGGGGGAGACACTGAGATGACCCCTTTGGTCTACAGGGATCTTCAGAAAGATCTGAAGGAAGGCCGGGCACGGTGGCTTGTGCCTGTAAGCTTCAGCCTATGACGCGGCCAGGGCTAGGGATCCCGGTTCGAGTTCTGCCTGGGGCCTGTAGCAAGACCTAGTTCCAAAAAAATAGCTGGGTGTGGTGGTGCGCACCTGGGAAGCTGAGGCCGGGGATTGCTTGGGTCTGGGGTACCCCAGGCAACGAGAGCCTGCAGTTCCACAGACAAAAATAGTGAGACCTAGTCTCACAAACAAACAAAAAAAAGATCTGAAGGAAGTGAGATGTGGTTGATGTAAAGTACATCAAGAAAAGGGAATAAAAAATGGCAAAGTGTGCCTACCATGTTTGAAGAATAGCAAGGAATAAAGAAACCTAGGGAATGTATGTAGTGGGAGAGGTGGTATAAGAGGTAACTTGTAAGGTCTTTTTTTTTTTTTAAATATATACCTTATTTAGATTCCAATATTTTATTTTGATTTCTTTTTTTTTATTCTTTTTTAAAAAATTTTTTTCTTTATTTATATATAAATTTCACAACTTTGTAATCTCAAAGGTCTGCCCCCCCCTTCCCCCCCTTCCCCTCCCCCCCCTTCCCCTCCCTTTCCCTCCTGTTACTTGTAAGGTCTTTTAAGCATGTAAGGTCTTTTAAGCCACAGTAAGGACATTGAGTTTTGCTATGATGAGAAGATATTAGAGGGTTTTGAGCAGATGAATGACATGATGTGATTTATGTTTTAATAGTATCACTTTGGCCATTATGTTGAGAATAAAATGGAAGCTGGGATAGAGACTTATAAGATGGCTATTGTAATCCATATAAGAGAGATGGTAGTGGCTTGGAAAGAAACATGGTAGCAGTGGCGGGTAAGGACCTAGTGAGAAGTGGTTGAATTGTCCTCATTTGTTTAATCAACTTTGTTGAAGTAGAGGTGAGTCGAGTTTGTGTTTGGGAGACAGTGGGGGCCAGTATACAATAAATTGCACCTATTAAACAGATCAGTGAGCTTTGGCATATTTATTTTCTCATATAACTGACACCATAATCAACATACAAAACTTTTTTTTTTGAGACTAGGTTTCACTATGTTGTACAGGATTGTCTCGAACCTGCGGACTCAAGTGGTCTTCACCCTCAGCCTCCCAGGTACTGGGATTACAGGAGCACACCACCATGCCGGGCATACAGAATGTTTCTATTACTCCAAAGATTCCTTTGTTTACCTCAATCCCCACACTTAATCTCTTGTCCCAGGCAACCACTGATCTATCACTACAGATTGGATTTTTCTTTTAGAGACTTTCACATATAGGCTGCACTCTTTTTATCGAACTTTATTTTTTAGTGCAGTATCCAGGTTGTTGTGTGTATTGGTAGTTTGTGCCTTTTAGGTTACTAAGTAGTAGTCTGTTGTAATATGGTATTTATTTTTGGAGGTTGAATGTCTGTACATGCCAGAGAAAGACAGGGATTAAGGTTGACTTCAAGATTTTTTACTTGAGCAATGAAAATGGGGTTGCTGTTTACTGAGTTGGGGAAGATTGCAGAAGAAACTAATTTGTGTGTCTATTATGTATAGATGGGGAGAGCTAACCTGAATGTGAGGGACATATGTGGGCATCAGGAATTTAGCCTGGGACGTATTTATAAACAAGTTCTAGATGCCTATCAAACATTAAAATGGAAATGTTAAGTAGGCAGTTGAAATATGAACTTTAAGAAGTTTATTCTGGAGAAATAAACTTGGGAGTCATTGGCATAGATATTATTATTTGAGGGGGAAATGTAGAGAGATAATTTGAGGGGGAAATGTAAAGAGAAATTAACGGAGGCTCAAATAAGGAGCCCTGGAGCACTTTAATATTTTTTTAGAAGGTACCAAGATGAGGCAGAAGAGCTAGCAAAAGAAGCAAAAAGAAAGGAGAGAAGTCAGATGAATGAGGTAACCAAGATAGAAAGTATTTCTAAGAGGAAAAAGGCATTAATTGTGTGAAATGCTCCTGACATATAGTGATGGTGTGGAAATAGGATGCTTCTGGGTATGTTTAGAGAACTAGGAATGTTTGATACTGTTAGAAGAGTGGGTCGGAGAGAGGCTATAGAGATATAAACACCTAATGTGGAAAGATTCTGTTTTTATCCTCAAGTCAATGAGGAGCCAGTAAAGCAGTTTTAAGTAACAAAGAAGCAGAATAAAACCTGGGTTTTCAATAAATGTGACTACTGATAAGGCCCTAAATGGATTGTAATTATGGTAATGGGAAAAAAGAGGAACACACATTAGGAGGTAAACCTTTAGGATCTGGTGATGGCTTGGAAATGAAAGGTGAGAGAATGAGAAGTAAATGTGACAATCTTGCCTTGCTTTGGTTTACTCCTGCATATTCAGGAAGGCAGAGGTGGTGAGAAACCTGTTAAGTTTGAGATGTCTGTGGTACTCACTCATACAGGTGGTAATGGCAACCAGATCTGAGTCTGGGGTGGTGGAGATTTGTGTTTATCAGCATATGGCTGATAGCTGGAACTAGAGATTGAAAGTTTGAATGTCTAAGAGCTAGGTGGATAGGTAAGAGAGTGAAGAGTGAATACAGACTCTAGCAATTTAGACAGCTCATACCCTGTTTAAAGTGATGATTACTATTTTGCTCCAGCTAGTTGTAAGCTTTAGTAATGCCTATCTACTGTTGCCAGATAGTTTATTGAGATAATAACAATGTACATTTAATGAATATTTATTTTGTGTTAGATACTATTCAGAGTTTTACTAGTGTTAACACATTCAGTTCTCGTAATCTTATAAAGAGTGTACTGTTATGCTTTGTATTTTATAGGTAAGAAAACTGGGGACCATGGTAGTTTCAGCTATACCTGGAGTTTGATTACAAACAATTGTGTCTAGAGCCAATCTCTTCTTAGCTGCTACATAAAAGTTTTTGTACAGATCTGTCAAATAGTTTATAATAAAACCTTTCATAATTTTATCAGAAATGGGAATAATGAAATATATAAGGAACTTTAAATACAGTTTAAGCCAGTTAAAAACTTCTATAATGTTCCAGTTCTTAGTAGAAATGGTAGAAGCCCTGTGGTGCTGATAATAACTACCATTACTACTATGAGGTATCATTTATGAATCAAACACTGTCTTCAACAAGCACTGTTCATTGCTTCATAATCCCTGGACTCTACAAGAATTACGTATTATTTCTAGTTTTAGACATAGAGAAATCAAATCTCAGAGAATTGGTGGCAGGACCAGAATTAGTGCCCACATCTGTCTAGATCAGCGTTTTTGCTCAGTGAGACAGGCATCACCTGGAAACATGTTAGAAACAAGAGACTCTTGAACTTGGCTCCTGACTTACTGAGTCAGAAACTCTGGGAGTGGACCCACCCTAGTGATTCTTATTAGAAATTTGAGAACCGTTGAGCTGGATTTAGCAGTTTCACATGTTATTCCATTTGTTACATTAGATGTTAGACATTAGTTGGAATTATCCCCAATTTATAAGTGAGAGGAGTGAAACACAGAGTCAAGTAACCTGGCTTTCATCTTAAATCACCTTTTACTCTTTTCTACTGCTATAGAAAGGTGCTTGTGACCGGGCATGGTGGCACATGCCTGTGAGTGGCAGCCTGGAAAGTGGGGCCAGGGATCACGGTTTGAGTCCCGCGGGGGGCACGAAGCAAGATCTAGAGCTGGTGGCATGTGCCTGTAATCCCAGCTACCTGTGAAGCTGAGGCTGGGGATTGCTTGAGTCTGTGATACCCCAGGATATGTGAGCCTACGGTTCCATGTGCAAAATTATAGCGAGACCTAGTCTCCAAAAAAAAAAAATAAAAAATGCTTAAGACAAATCTAGTGTATGAAAAGTCTACTTTTAAAAAAGATTTAGTATGTATTGAGTAATTCTTCATAAAATAATTCCTCACTTTCAAAACACTTCACTGAAGTCATCCTTTAAGCAGTATATTTTTAGAGCCAGGCACGGTTGTGCATGCCACTAAGTGTCAGCGAATGGAGTGCGGTTGGGACTGGGGATCGCGGGGATCGTGTTTCGAGAACTGCCCAGGGCAACATAGTGAGACCTAGTTCCAAGAAAATAGCTGGGCGTAGTGGCACGTGCCTGTAATCCTAGCTATCTGGGAAGCTGAGGCTGGGAGTTGTTTGAGTCTGTGGTACCCCAGGCAACGTGAGCCTGCGGTTCTACCAAAAATAGAAAGACCTAGTCTCAGAAAAAATAAATAAAATTAAAAATTAAAAAAAAATTAAAAAACAGTATTTTTAAGTGATTTCAAGTATGAAATTCACTTGTAAGTTTGACTATACTTTTAGCTGAGTACAAGTCATGTAAGATGAAATTCAATATTTTTGAGCATTAAAAATGTTAAAATTAGAAGTACCTTCTGGGACTGTATAAATCTTGCCAGAATCCTTTGTTTGGTCTGATAGCTAAACCTTTTCTGCTTGATCCATTAGAACTTGCTCATTTATTAAAGTGCAGAATTACTACAAATCAGCCCAGTAGTGAAGGAAAGTTTTTAATTTAGAAAAGTTATATTGATCAAATATATTAGGGCAACATCGCCTCTACTGCATTAACATCAATCAGTTCAGCGTGGCACATCCACATCATTAATCATTTAGAAGAATAGGCAGTGTATCATCAGACTAACCCATGGTTGCCGACTTAAGTGTCTTCTGCTTAGAAATACCCATCTCAATATTATCATTAGTAAACAGATTGAGTATTGATTAAAAAAAATCTCCCTCTGCAGTTTCGTATTTTTTATTTTTTACATGGTCACCCTTTCTCAGAAACAAAGCAAAATTTATAATCACAGACTTCATGTAAAGGAAATCAATCAACTATAATTAACTCTCTAATTAGATGTTATAATTTCTGTAGGTGTTAAGTGGGGAAATGTCAGAGAAGTCACATAAGGAATTTGTTGTCTTATTGTTGGAACAATGGATCTAAGTGGTGTATCTTCCTACTTCATTTGCTGTCTGTTCATGCTCCTCTGAACATTTGAAATTAGAATTTTCCCAAGTTTAATCAACTCTTTGGCTCAGTGAGAAGGTAGGACAAGAGTGAATATTTAAATTTCTTGTATTTTATGTTTTCACATTACTATCCCTTTTTCCATAGTTTCTAGTAGTAAACTTCATGCCATCTCACTGTGGAAATTTGGGCATACATAGAATGAGTATGATGTTACTAATAATTATACATAACCCTTTCACCCAAAGGTAATTAACAACATGCTTATAGAATTTCTTTTCATTCTTCTGTCATATATGTGCTTTTAAAATTGAGGCATTGTATATAAATAAAGTTGGAGTTTTATAGTTTTCAGTTTTAAGTATTATATCATGAATATTTCCCCATGTCATGTAATGTTCTAAGAAAATATTTTTTTGTAATAGTTTAAAATAGTTGTACAAGTCTTTTAAATAATGTGTTGAATATCTTTGATTTAAATCTGTAACCAAATCTCATTTTACCATAGGATATAAGTCTTAAAATCTACGGACAACTAAGGCAGATGTTCCTATATAATATATATCTATTTTATAATATATCTATATCTAAATATAGATTATAGAGTATAGTAGGTTATATAGATTATTAATATATCTATAATGTAAATATAATATATCCAGACTATACTTTACAAAATAGAGTTTAAACTTATGGAGTTTACTGGTGTTAGGAGTTTTTAAACAGTCTTGGTCTGGAAATATATGCTTTCCTAAAGAAAAATGAAATATATTAAAAGTTTGTAGCTAAATATAGAAAAGGAAGGCTGTAGCTTGTTGTTAGTTCTTATTCTTTGGAGTCCTACTAGGGCAAAGAGAGAAGCCTTTAGAAATGTTGTTCACTAGCTTTGTCAAAATGCTTACAGTGCAGAGTGCCTGTGCTACACTCTGTATCCTGAAAATATATTTGCACCCTTTTTTTTTTTAAGTCTAAAAGGTTTCCTTACTCTCAGTGTGCTAGGAATAGCATCTATTTTCAGAAAACACCAAGCATTTTTATTGAAAGTAACAAATTAATAGTTAGCGTTTATTATAATATGATTATGTCACTTCATTACTCCACATCTGTTTTGATCTTTGTCTTGGAAATAGAAAAAGAATTGAGTAACCAGTTCTAAAATATTTCATTTGCCTTGCTTTAGTTTTCTACTGAGTTTCCTGCAATGTCTTTTTAAAAAACACATCTTTTTAACAACCCTTCCCTTCCCTTCCCTTCCCTTCCCTTCCCTTCCCTTCC
>PVHY01005184.1:0-85402 GCA_004024945.1 Uropsilus gracilis | reverse complement strand
GGGGGATATGGAGGGAGGAGGAGGGATCAATTAATTCACAATTGTGATAAATCAATAAAATGAATTTAAAAAAAAAAGAAAAAGGTGAGAACTTTATTTAAAAGGTTTTCAGGCTCACTGAATGAATGGTAGGACATGAGGTCAGCATCAGTCTATTACTCAGCATGCTCATACACAAGCTTCCCTGTATGCAACGGAGTTACTCTTTTCTGCTGGCTGCAAGAATTTGAGACTAAGCAATGAACAGAGGTTACAGGAGAATAGATTTATGCTTAATAGTCCAACTATGGGCTATTGTAATTCTATAAATTTAAGCACAAGTAACACAGGCCCCCAACTATTTAAAATATATTTATAAATACATCTGACATTTAAAAAGCATTATTAGTGCTCCTAAATTCAATATCAGTGTATTGTAATTCAACATTAATTGACTGAGTCATTAATTTTAGGTAAGATGAACAATATATTCTTATTCACCATTCTGAGTCATGGGTAATTAGTCTTTACAGCCCTTATAACATAGTATTTTCAAGAGTATCATATAAAATTTCCACTCTTGTTCATTTGGGGTCAACTTGAAAGGAAAATTCTCTAGATCTGTACCTTTTAACCACAAGAATCTTCTACACTGACAAGCACTTGTTTGATGCAATGGATCTGTAGCCAATAACTCCAGATACAATTAAATATCACACAGACCTAACAAGCATTCATTCAACAACTGTACAACCAATCTCTCAGGTATGTGACTCCCCTATCATGGCTTAAGTACAATAAAAGCTACTACTTCCATAAAGTACTAATACTTGAATGACTGTAGAGTCCTAATAGTTTTTCTTGAAAAAGTTAAGCACTCTATTAATCCTCTTATTCATGCCCTTTTTAAACTAATTTTGAAAATGTGCACTGCCCTGAACTGAATAAAGCAGGAAGGGTTTGATCAGATGTGTCAAAGTAGGTTAAGAATCTCTAACAGCTCTCTGTAGGGAAGGGAAATGGGTCCTGCTCAAGTGTGGTTTCTTAATTTAAACCATCAATAAGTGCTTGCTGAACTGATTTGCAGCAGTATCCTCTGGCACAGCTAAAATGTTATGGCTTCCATTTAAATTACAATTTTTGAACACCTGCTCAATTGTTACATTATTGCTCTATATATGTGCTTTAAAGTATCGGATCTTCCTTGGTGATCCCTTAACAAGTAGCATTAAAGTATGTTTCCTGGATATTTTTCCTTCCTGCTTTTAGCATCAGTAGAACTTTGAATGGTTTGATCATAGTTGGATCTCAGGACTTTGATTCTTGGTTCTGACTAAGCATTAGAAATAGAGGCAAGTTCTCTGTTCAAAGTTTTTATTTCCTGATTTTTCACACCTCAAAAACTGTTTGCTTGTAAACTACCACAGTAATATTGGACCATATTTAAGAAATAGGAGAGGAAACTTTTTACACCTAAGGAGAGTTATTTTTTAAATGTTACTATGGGAGATTGTGTCATTGTTAGGCTTAAAACACAGATGAGGAGAAAACACAGATAATTTTAGGATAAGCATGAGATTCTAAAATAAATCCAAGAAATCAACATTGGCCATGTTCATTCAAAATTGACATGAGTATCTTTGTCAAGAGGAAGAAAGAGGAGGAAGAGATGGAGATGAAAGAAAAATGTTTGACAGACATTGGATCCTAACTCAGCTCTTATCTCACCATAAGATACTGGGTAAATTATCTCACATCTTGTTTCTGTCCCATATGTAAGATTGATTATAATATAAAGTTTGATAAAGCTTTTCAGTAAATGGTCAAATAATAAATACATTTACCCAACTCTGCCATCCCACTGCAGGAGCACCAATACAAATGAATAGGCGTGGCTGTGATTCCATGAAACTCAACCTATAAGATCATTTTACCTTCACAGGCTGTAGTTTGCCAACCAAAGGTATAATATTTACTTAGTAAAGCTAACTTAATAATAATAGAATGCTACCATAAGTGTATAAAGAAGACAGGCTTAAAGATGACAACACAGAAAAGCGGAAAAAACTGCTATTTTAAGGTAAATGTTTTCTTCAAAAATACTTAAATCCAAAAACCAAGATCTGAAATCCACATTTGTTGGGAATAATTTTCATGGAATTGACACCACAGATAGGACATTTTTAGGCCGGGCATGGTGGCGCATGCCTGTAGGCAGCAGCCTAGGAAGCCACGGCCGGGGCCAGGGATCACGGTTCAAGTCCTGCTGGGGGCACATAGCAAGACCTAATCCCCCAAAAAATAGCTGGGCGTGGTGGTACATGCCTAATCCCAGCTACTTGGGAAGCTGAGGCTGGGGATTGATTCAGTCTGTGGTACCCCGGGCAACGTGCGCCTATGGTTCCACAGGCAAAAATAGCAAGACCCAGTCTCAAAAAAAAAAAAAAAAAAAAAAGAACATTTTTAATAATTATTGTTAAGTTGGGGGAAATCACGTAGTCATTACTCAAGTTAACATTAACTCAATTTTGAATGATCATTACTCTTTGTAAAGTGTTCATTATCAAAGTCACATCAACTTAAAGGATCAAGTTGACTTATTTTATTATAGTTCAATTATTTTGTCACTTAGGGGTCAGTTCTAAAAATCTTTCATCCACCAGTTATTTAGTTAATTTAAATGCAAAGGGAATAAAAATCATAAATTGGTTTCTCTGCTTATGTTTTCTTTTGCAGAGTTTTCATAAACCTTCATGATGCACTTCACATCAGTTTCCTACATATCAGACCACTTTATCAGAACATTTTGCCAAAATAACTATAAAGTGAAACAATAGAAAGGTCTTAGAAGGGAAGAAACTTCTGTTGTTCCTCATGGTTTCTCCTACAGCTCAATTTTTTAAAATTCAGTAAAAATTTTAATAAATTGATGATTTTGAGGGTATATACATCTAGAAGATCTTATCTGAACCTTTTGAGACCAGATGTGTTGAACTATAGAACTTTTCAAGCTTTCAAGTTTTAGAAAAGTAGTATACTTCCCACATCACACTGCAGCTCACACACCTGCAATGAAGGCTAGAGCAGCACCTATAATATATTCATTTTGTTGCAGCCAAATTCATTTACACCAAATAGAATAAAGGCCATGAACAGCCTCATGTCATTTCAGTATAGATTTTGTTGTCAAATATCTGTTTCAAACTTATGAAAACTCTTTTAGTTTTCACTTTTATTAAAGGATTGGGTCTGCAGTGTGTATAAACAAAACAAACCCAAAACCAACTGTGGGCACCTGGGTGGTGGGAAAACTATGGCAACCACACCTGAGGAGTAAATACCACATTCTGAAAATATAAACAAGGATGTTTAAAATTTAAAAAATAAAAAAAAACCCACAGAGCCTAGCTAATGTTTTGCTTTGTTTTTAGTATAAAGAGACTCACAATGTTGAGTATTTGATTTTACTCTTAGAAGTGAATATACTTTCAAGCATGAATTCAAGAACAATAAGCCTAAATTCTTCTACTATAGGCACAATTATCAAGAGAAATGTGCTCCCTCTGCTCCATTGAGTTTCAATTTCTTTTCAGAGCCAAAACACACAGGCATAAAGCCCCTTTCCTCAGAATACTGGCCATTCTGGAAGTATTTCTCCACCAAAAGTGTCTATCCCTCAAGGACAGATGATTCCGATATGAGTAATTTCCTATCCTTTAAGAATCTTTGACTTTTCCCCAAATATAAAGACGCTCCTTCTAGCTGTTGCAATATTTGCAACACTGTGTTCTACTGGTATTATGTTCACAGGACTCTCAAATAATTTGATTGTTTTAAATTAAGAACACTAATTTTTGTTCCTGGCTGTACCTTAGAAATATATATGGAGCACTACTGAAAATACAGATACAGACAGCACTTGATCAATATATTTAATCACAAAACACATATAAGGAAGTCTATCCAAGATTGGATTTTTCTTATGAAGTGTTGGTATACTTTTCTTCCAATCTTTTGTTCCTCCTTATTTTAATGCCCTGGGGTTTTGCTACAGTTCATGGGTGAACCTAGTCTTCCTATTGGGTAATCAGATACTAAAAGAACCTTCAGTCTTACCTCTGACAGTGAAGGGGAAGACAGAAAGAGACACAGGCAGAAAGGATCAGGCAGGGCAGAAGTCTCCCAGACTATTATGTAGTCTAAGAAAGGTCCTGCAAGATGCAAAGGTCCTGCAAAGCTGTAGCTGGCTGTCAGAGGAGCTCCATGTCTCCCAGGAATGGGGCTGCCCTACTAGCCCTGCCAGTATACAATCTGTAAATGATGGAAAGCATCACAGGCATGACCTCAATGTAAATCCAGTCATGGATTTCAAAGTGTTGCAGCTAGGCCTTCCATCAAATACATTCATTCTCTGTACTTCCCCAGCATTGCAGATCTCCACCAGGGCTAGTACACTGGGAAAAACCTCTTAACACATCTTTTAATACCCTCCATAACTATTATTCTAATTTCCCACTATTATAGGAATGAAAGAGAAAAAGGAAAAAATACAAAAGTAAAAGGAAATGTTACTTTAATATTTAACACAAATCCACAAAGTTTTCACACCTGTAAACAATGCACCAAATATTTTATTTCTCTCAGTAGTTCATATGCAAGTGATAGAATCTCAAAGCATATTTAAAAACATAAGAGACATTATACTCTATCAGTGAGCTTTTTCTGTTCTGGGGGGATTAATCAAATTAAAATGTTACAAAGTTTGAAAATTTTAAGCCAACTGATTTGATGAATTTATAGACTACTATAAATTATTTTTCCCTAGGTCATGCTTTGTACCTGCCATCAGCATTACATAATTTCTTAAATATTTAGGACATTGTAGTAGCTCTGATTCATAAGAAAAAAAATCAGATATTTCAAATTCCTGACTAAGTCAGTTTCAAAAACACAAAATATAAGTACACTTGCTATGAAATTCTTTTGAAAGGCTCCTTTTAATAAACTCTAATTAACCACTAATAAAGAATTTCTGTTTAGAGCCAGAAGTTTTATATATGATACTTTTCTTCAAAGAAAAAAATAAATGTTGAAAAGGCAATGACCACTATCCTATGTCAGAAATCAAATAATTAAAAGTCTATATTAAATAATAACTAGGAAAAAAAATTTTAAGGTCTTTCTTAAAAAACATGGATAAAGGTAGCAGAAACATAATCACACAATAACAAAACAACAAATCAAGTGTTCCACACTGTCATTTCATAAATCAGTGATCTGAAATAAGTACCATGTTAAAAACCATGAGCAAATTTAAATATCCAAATTTAAATTTAAATTACGCACTTTTAACATTTTTAAAAAAGTTTTAATAGGCGGTACATAATTAATCAACATAGGCAAAATGCATATGAAGGACAAAAATAATATTCCACAGAAATTATTCTCATAGGACTGCTTCCTCAAAGATTACATCTACTAGTTATTTTCCCCAGTATTGTTATATATGGCTTATTTTACTTATACATAAAGCAGCCAGAGACTTTTCTTCTTCCTAATAAGTATTTAAAATACATTTCTAGGTACATATTAAGAGTTAAGATGCCCTTAAATATCTCTCAACTCATAAAAAGATGATTTCTGGAAATATAAAAATAATGAATTTTTCATATTTCTGAGTCTTGAAAAATCTTAAAGTGCAATACTTCCATGTATTAGAAAATTGTAATTGTGCCATATAAATTCATTTTGAAAGAGCAAGTAAATAAATTCCAAAACTTTGTGAATGTTATATTACAGAGAAAGGAGGTTTAACTTCCCATGTCTTTATATTATAGAGCAAGTAGGAAAAATAAGCACCATTGCGAAGCATGTTTTTATTAGGAAAAAATGAAGGTTTTCAGGGAAAAAAATGAAAAGGAAAGAGGAAACATCATTTCTTTCTCGCTAGTGGCTTTTCTTCAGTCAATTACCTGGTTTACCAAAAATGTTATCTTGGTTCAATTATTGAACAAATTATCCTTAAACAAAATATTCAGCATCTGCCCATGCCTATAACCTTATAAAGAATACCCACCAGCTATTCTAAGTTCCTTCTTTATTCAGCAATAAAGGCTTTAATTAAAAGCAAGCCAATTGTCCTTCACTTCAGAATTTTAACATTAATGGAAATTTCACTCTGAGTCTAAAATGGTATTTGAGGATCTGACTCATTCAAAGTGGCAGCGTAGAAGCGGATTGCTAATAACACAGTCACAAAATTATCACCCAAAGTTAAAGAGAAAAAAAATGAAAACCATTACTAGGTATTCCTAGGGGGAAAAATCTAAAAACTGAAGGAATGCTTGCAAAATTTTCTTTAGCGAGATTGAAAAAAAAAAAAAGTGATATACAGACATGACTGATGATTGGTTTTTCTCCCAGTAACAGTCCAGTGGATCTTTGATTTTTAAAATGGTATTTGGGGCCTGAGAAGTTTCATGGATGATTGCTTCATTAGTTTTTGCTGGTGTCTCAATGACTGCGCATCCTCAATGGCACGGTAAGCTCTCTGTAAAATGAAACATTTACTATAAATTGTAAAGACAAGTACAGGTTCCTTTGGTGGAGGAGAAAGGTACAGAAACAAGAGTTGGAGCTCTGCAAACATGTTCACTAGCTAAGGACAAGAAAATAGTACACATGGGGAATGTACAATAAAACCCTGCTGCCCTACTAGGATCACAGTATATTATTTTAAGCTTATATAACCATTAAACATTAAACCGAAAAGTCTTTGGAGAGAAGAAATGTAAATTGTTAATTTTAACTGATACATCTGTTTTTTTTTTTTGTTGTTGTTGTTGTTGTTTTAATCTTTCAGTTAAAAACCTCAGCAGGCATTCCTTAAAATAAATTACTTACCTCTGCTGTGGTGGCATCACGCAGGTAAATTTTCCGGAGATAGCCTTGATTGGCACTATCTTTTTTGAGGAACAGACTCTGATCCTATTTCAAAAGAAAGAATAATAGAAGTTATTCTGGGGAAGAAAAAAATCATAATCTTTAATTGGATGTTTAAATATCAGCTCCATTTTATAGCTAGTAGACTAACCAAATACACATATTCAGGTATGGTAAGAAATAAATCATTTCAGTACAAGCATAGTGGTCCCATATGTGAGTTGTTAGAATTTATGAAATTGGATGAGCATACATCATCTGTATAAAATAATGGCTTTCTGCAGGCTATTTATCATAGCCTGCAGAAACACCACTTGATAACTCATCACATCTGACAAATCAAAAAGCCCTTCCTTCATTTTCTTGGCTGATAGATAAAATTCTTATATATGCAAAATACACTGAGTCAATTCTCAACACTGTTGTCAAAGAAAGTGATAACTGAGGAAACTGTAATACATATGCAGAGTAACGCTTTCCCAGTCTGAAAGCTATGTTTCATATATTAAGTCACTCTTTAAAGTTTGACACTCTATAATGAAGTAAGGCTAATACACAAAATGGTATGGTTTCATGGTACTTTCTTTAATTTGTAAACTTCTATGAAAAGTAAACAAAGGGTAATAGTGCTTGCTCTCTAACTATAAATTTTATGATAATGTTTTTAGATAGTTTCAATAATAGAGATAACCTCATTATGGGTTAGGAACAATATATACTATAAAATAACCATCTTTAGAATGACAATTTGTAGTTTACTTAAAGAGATAAAGATAAAATTGTATCAGAAATAAAAGTTATATATTTCATAGTAAAGTGAGTTGAAGAATTAAGCAAAAGATGGAGTATCATTTTTTCTAATTACTAAGTATTAAAAGTTTTCCCTTAGAAAATGATGGGGAAGAAAGACCTGAAAACATTATTACAATTTAAACTATATTAGCATTCAATAATAGCAAGTATTTTAAAACATGAATGCTTTAGATATAATATTCATAATTATCTCCTAATAAACAACAAAGAAGTAATCTTGTCAGATGTACTATGATTATAACAAAACTAGATATACATAAGAAGGAGAAAAAAGAAAATCTATTCACTAATGCTTTAATCAATCAAAACAAAAAAACCTAAGTGTCAGCATCCTAATTCTTCCAATGGCAAGACTGGAATTTTCATCCAATGCAATCAAGGACTGTCAGAAATCAAGTGCAGCATAAAAAAAATTGATTATATCTTTCCTTACATTTCCTACAATAATAATAATTACCCTTTAAATATTTTGTGAAGCTACCTAACTATAAAACAAAGTCAGAAAACACTGGCCTCCATTCAATCAATTCCTCATTCTGAAGGAATAATCCATAGTTTCTTACCTTTACTGAAATTTTTAGCAGATTTTCACTGATAGAAGGAGGAAGTACAAAATCTTCAAATGGACACTGCCAGTCTGTGGACATATGGCCCAGGATTTCAACTTCCTTTATACACAACACTCGCCTATTTTGCAAAAGGATATAAAAACATACAGGTAGTGATAAGGACAGTTAACAATTCTAATATTTCATTCTACCGGATGACACATAGTACTCAGTCCAGTAAGCAATATAACCAGGCACTTGAGTTTGCTTCATATTTAAAAAAAAAAAAAAAAAGGAAAACTGCCAAATAAAAAGCAAACATGAAACTTAACAAGTAACAAATGAGACTCAAAAATTCCCCTTCTGCAAATCTTGCAAAATACAAAAAAAGTGTCAATTTTTAAAAAAACTTACCAAAAAACTGAAATCATCTTTGGAATGCATAAAGAACAGGCTATATTCTCATCTGGGAAGCAATAAAGGCAGAAGCCCTGAAAATGTTTTACTTGGAAAATTATTAATTGCTCTTTACTGTCAATCATTTAAGCTTTCTAGTCAAGAAAGAATGTGCAGGAAATGTCACAAACCTCAAATGTCAGCAAAGATGCATGTTAGGCCGACTAATAAATATCAAGTTTGAACACTCTTCTCACTAATGTGCTATATCACAGAGTTAGTAATAAAAAAAAAAATCACAGAAAACTTAAAGGGTATCCACAATGAATTCCCAGTGTGTGACTCAGATTAATTACTGATATAACTATACTAGATTTTAAAATTCCTATTATAGAAAGTGAAAGTAGGAAAACAGAAGCCCTATTAATCCTACAAATATCTAAGGTGCTGAAGACAATGAAGAGCTTCATTTTGAGATGTACTCATAAGTTAGATGGGGAAATAAAAAGCAAAACAAATGCTGCAGTCCAGTTAGATAAATGCTACAGCAACATGCACAGAACGTTCTTCTGGAGCTCAGGAGAAAGGACTAAATGTATTAGTAGATTTGGAGACAAAAGAGCTGATTCTTCAAAAGCAGCCTTTCTCTAGATGGGAAAGGGAAATGAAAGACCAGACAAAGGGAACAGCACACTGACATATACAGGAGTTATTAAAAAAAATAAGAAGAAGAAGAAAGAAAAAAAAAGATTTGTAGTATAGTCTATAGCTGAATATATATACACAGAAGTAACAAAATTATATTAGCATCAGATTCAAGGGAAGAGCTTTCACTTTCTCTTGCCATTTTAAGAATTTTGAGTTTATCTACAGTCAATGGAAAAATGACAGAATAAAATTTCTTAAGAGTCACAGCTCTAGTAGCAAATGGAGAAGTGTGGAGTAAATTATCAAGATAAGAAGTTATAGTGATAGTTCAATCAGAAACAGAAAAACCCTCAATCAAGCAGTTGTCTATTATTCTAAAATACTTGGAAAAAACACACAGCAATAATTTCATCCATTGAAAAAAAAAAGGATATACCACATAAAATATAGCAAGCAAAAAGTGATCTATGCACTATTTAGCTATCTGCAATTCCTATACTAATTTTAAGAAGAGTAAATTCATAGACTATAATATTTAAAACATCTGTCTTAAATTTGAAAATGTTTTACATGAATTGCAACAATGAATATTATTTCTAAGGATGATGATGGTATTCATATTATTTTGATTATTTAGACCTTTCAGATGGTTTTTAGATTACTTTAGTATTGCATTTCTAAATCTTTTGCCCACATGGGCTTCCTTTTTTTATTCTTCTCCCCTGCCACTCCCCCCATAAAACCCCCTTCTCTTTTATTCTTTTCTTTAAGGATTCCAAAGTTTTAAAGATTTACCTACCAATTAATTCCCATGCATTATGATCATGGCTGCTTTTCAGATTTTTACGTTGTTTCATATTTTTAACTAGAGTCACAATAATAATATAAAACCAAATACATTGCGACCATTATTTGTGATACTAATGTGTAAATAATTATCAGTGACAAAAAAAAGACGTGATTCATGAATTCACCTTCTGTAACTGTACATACAACTCACATATAACAGCATTACTAATTCACCTAGGGTATCTATCTTAGATATTAACTCTCAGTTGCTTGAATAAACTCCTGTACCTTGTTAAGTCTCAGTTCCAGCACCTCCAAAATAGGGGGTTGGAGCAAATGAACTCAAAGGACCTATGTATAAAGATATGTATTGTGATTCTGTGACAACTAACATTTGCAGTTGAAGTATAACTTGACAAATCCTTTGCTATTTTAATCTCCAAATGCTTATGATCTATACAGTATGTATTTGAAAAAATATGATTTGAAGTTACCTATTTGTAACCATAAGGATTATCTTCTTGTTCCCAGGAATAGCACAATGGTACTGGTAAGACTCCCCTTCTAACTTTTTGACATGATTCTGAAAAGAAAATAAGACTCAAAATTTGGATAGTAATGCATCCAGATAGGTATTTCCAATACTTTATGTCATCTAACTTACTATAGTAACAGTGCTAGTTCAAAACAAATTATTAGAAACAAAATCCCAGTTCTATCTATTTTTCTAAAATTAGACAAATATTGATAGCAATTTTATAAATAACTTTTACTGTGCCTTTAAAGACAAATATATATATCAAATGCTCACTAAATGATCTTCTGATAAGATACATTTCATATTATAATAACTAAGACATTTTAAAATATCTATTAGAAACAATTACACTTAATTAATGAGAATGAATATATACTAGTAGAAAACTGCAACATTAGCATTGCAAAGATTCTCAACCTAGGGTCTCAGATGGACTTGAGGTCTACAAACCACCTAAAATAGGATATGAAACTTTAATGTAGTTCTGTAATTTTTTTCAGAGGACAGTTCATATTTTTCATCAAAATTTTTTAATGGGACTCTGATCCTTCTTAAAGATTAAGAGCCATTGGTTTCTATAGAGGTAAATATTCGATTAATAAAATTCTAAGATAACTGATTTAATGTTTCTCAATAATTGGTCTTATACATTAAACATGCAAGAGAAGTACATGCATGTGTCAAATTATATTCCTGACAGAAAGAAAATTTAATGACTATATTACCACAAAGAATTTTTAAGACTTAAAATAGCTGGTACAATTTATTGCTAAAGACAATTACAAGCATAAAATAATTAAAGTATAAATAGCATCACATTAAAATACAGATTTTTCATTTCAAAACTACTGTGATTTGAACTAGTCAATATACACATTAAAAACTAAGAAAATGGATATTTTTATAAGAAATGCAATGAAATAATACTAGTTATCTATAATGCATGACTGATGAGCAGGTGAGCTAATATATATGAAAATACAGAATATAAACAAACCTAATAAGAACATTTTAAAGCCAACAATACAACATTCTGATTAAAAGGATAACATAATCAATATAATCACAAGCAGAGAAAGTACAATTATGTTAATGCTTAAACAGACATTTTTTAAAGCTCCTTGGGCTCGTCACATCTTGTCAATTCTGAAAATGCAATGAATAAGGCAAATGACTCCCCAAGAACTGGGGGCTCATCTTCAAGATGAATCTCAGAGGAAAATATCACTTGTTTCACATCCTGTCTGTGTGAATTACCTATATTTTTAAAAACATTTATATAATTCCTTTAAAGGAAAAATGAATACAATAATTTAGTATATTTATTTTTGGCTTTGAAACTGAATACATTAAAATATTTAGATTGGAGATTCACTATACAAGAACTAGTATTGACTTTTCATCCTGTATGCACTTTCACTAGTCATTAGGTTCATGTGTTTTAAATCTTCATTGAAAGCTTTTAAAGTAGAAATCCTGTTACAATACTACTGAAAATCCACTACTGAGTTTGAAATTAAGATATTCAGTTACTGGTGGCAGTAAGAGACCAGAATAGTTACTAAAATATTCACTCTTCCTTCCCAAAATGCAATTTGAAGAACTAACAATCTTTAACCAAAGCAATCAATTTTTCAAGTATATCCTAAGTAAAATACAAGATATGAACAAGCAATATGAATAATGATGTCTATTACAGCATTATTACTGTTAGTAAAATAAGAGAAATAATGTAATGTCAAGACAAGGAAAGTGGTCACATATACAATGTAAGGCTAACTCGATAGCTAGTATTATAAGAATGAATAAAGAAACATTTCTATAAACATGGAAAATGTAATTAAAAGAAAAAGCAAGAACCCACCATTTTTAACAGTACATGATCAAAGGTATGTAAACCAAGCTGAATATAAAATAAAAATTGACAATATGTATCTCATATATATGTATATAAATAGTAATTAACCTAGGAGAAAAGAGGATAAGCAGATGAGTATATCTTATGAAAACAACCTATGATTTAGCAACTTTCAAAGCTAAATATTAAAGAATTCAGAGAAATACTTAGGAGAAAAAAGAAAATGGGTAAATCAAAGATTTCCAAATAAATTATTTAGAATGTAACCGTATTACAATAAGGATTAAGAAAACATAACCTTTAACTCCAGTGTTCTTTAATATTTATATATTTGGGGCATTCAAGAACAGAAGTAATTTCTTTTGTATATTCAGCATTATCTAGATAATCAAAAACATTTTGTACTCAACTGATTACAGTAAGACAGGCAAGAAATTAAACAGTCTAAATTTCTTAATTAGCCATGCCTATACTTGCCACTCAAGGAATAAAAAACCAAGTCTTGTCATTAAAATACAACCTATTTCCTCAGTAACCGTAATAATATGCTAGAGTTTAAAAGACTGTCAATAAAACTAATAAATCAAATGAAATCACTATATTTAGCTAAAATAATTTGAAAATTTATGTAAGTTTTGTGCTTACTGACATGCAGTTGCAAAAAGGAAATCACAAAGGTTAATAACATAAAGAGCTAAACAGTAAAGAAAAATATTTTAGCAAGATATATGAGTTCCCAAAACTTAAATCTCGTTAAAAATCATATTTCCAGGAAAATTAAAAACCATTACTTTTACCTAAGAAGGAAGGGTAATTATTAGTGATGATTAAAGACAGCATCTTGAATTAGTTATTGTGCTTGATTTTCATAAGAAACTGTACATGCGGTGACATTTTTGCCAACCCTCAATTATCTAGGCACAAGAAAAGTTTGTCAGCTACAGTTTTAGACTGGTCTTGGATTTCATTCTTCTTTATAATGCTTGATTCAATGTATTTTTTTTATAACTACACTTCTAAAAAATATACACTCAATGGAATGACTGTATGTTAACAATTTTGTTCTCTTAGAATGTATAATGCATTAAACCTAAGCTTATACTTTGGTTTCAACTTGGGGAAAAGAATGAGAGTTACTAGATAAGACACTGCTAAGCTAAATTAAACACAGTATCGCTTATTTAAAAGAAACCAAAACAAATTATTTTGAAAATTAATCATGGGGGCACTAATTTCAAAATGGTGATTTGCAATTACTTTGCTCTTACTATGATAATGAATCCTGAAAGAACTGGAAAAGCAAAAGGGGATGGATTTTTAAAATAAATAATCTAAAATTCAAGTGCAAATAAACAATTTACCTAATTACATGCTCAGCTTCTATTTAACTAAAACTAATACTTGTGAAACAAATATAATTAACAAGGAGATTCAATTTTTGAAAACTAGAAATACTAAAGGCTGAGAATATATATATATATATAACATAATTATAAAATGACTGCCAATTATCTAGCAAGGGCACTGAAAGATTTAAAAAGAAAGGGCTGTGAGAACATTTTCAAAATCTATATGCCAGTTTTTACTTGAGGTTTAAGGGCAAACTCAGAGCAACCGTTACTTGAATTACCAAAACAAATGCCTCAGTGAACAACAGTTCCATAACTTGAGAAAATTTAGAGTGACTTGTGAGACATAAATTATGTAATTCCAACATTAGAATTCACAAACATAAATAATGTACAGTAGAATGGACTTATATAATAATGTCCTATTTTTTCATCTTGAAGTACACATCAATACCATAGGAAAAGATGAAATTTTCAAACTGATAGTAAATGTGCCTGCTTCTTAGCTCAATAGTCACTTATTAAATGCAAAAGAGGATTGCCTCCATTCTTTGATATTTTATATTGTTCTCTTATTCCTGTACAGTATTATCAGGAATATCCCATTTTTCTTTGCAGTCAAGTCACTATATAAAAAGTTCAGAGAGAGGTGAAAGTTGTAAAGAAAACTTCACTAAAATGCACTCTCAATCTGAATAAATAAAACACAGTCAATTAATACCACAGTTTGTTTTGATTTTAAAGGATGAAATCGAGTAGTAGTATAGGAAACATTTACTCTTGTCTTTCCAGTTCTTGCTGTGCAGGCAGAAAAAGAAAGAAAATAAAGTTAGAAGCATGAAGAAAGATAAAATGTAACCACATATAGTAAAAAAGACAGAACAATAAATAATTATTTCATTTTATGTCAAAGTAGGAAAGTAATAACAAGTTTACTTGGGGAAAAGCTAGAGAGGGAAGAGTAGTAATTTATATAGGTAGGTATCATTCAAGTATGAGTTAAGTTAAAACTAAAAATAAAAGCCCAAAATATTAAGAAGATTGTCATTGTATAAAAACTGTTTATCTCTCCTCTTTTTTTTTTAACCTGGATAAATCTAGATTTACAACATAGTACAAATAAATTAATTTGATTGGGGGGAAAAAGGAAGTGGTGAAACTCCAATAAATAGCCACAAAGTAGGAAACCATAATTAGCAATTTTAATGAAACGAGCTACCACACAATGATCAAGTCTGTGACTCCTTTTAACATTATCCTTTCTGAACAAAACTAAGTTTTCCTATGCAGAAAAAAATTCCAGCTACTCTCATTTAACATGTTACACGTTACATGAATCAAAATTTATTCTATAAAACACATTCCTCATGTAATCCTATTTTATGAATCAGAAACTTAAAGAACCACCCATAAAAATCTGGTCCTATGAAATTAGAGGTAGTTAAATTTCATTGATGACCATGAGGAACAGAGTTCATACCTCAAATAAATCATAGCCCTCCGATTCCTGTCTGTCGTATGGGCGAATGATGCCATCTTCATGGATCATACGAGGAGGACGGAGACTAGACACTTCCTCAGTTGATTCTGCTGCTCTGTATAAAGCAGAAGAAATATAAGAAAGCATGTGAGATGCTATTGATAATGATAAAAATAATCAGTGAATTGAAATAATTCTCCAAAAACAATGTGACAAGTATTAAACCAAATCTGTCCAAGCTTCCCCACTTCTTAATAAAGAAAATGTTAAAACAATAAAAGCAAGGACTTCATCATGTACTCTGCATTTTCTGATGTCTAGCACAATGCCTGATGAATAGCAGACTCCAATAAACAACTGCTGAATAAAATTAAGCCACAAAAAATGTCTTTTTATTCCTTCCTAATGGCATACTACCTCATAAAGAGATCACAGCAGGCAAAGTATTTTACCTATTTCTTAGCAGCAGTCAGCACCCACATCTCACATACACTATGTTCTTAATTACCTCTGAATTCCTTGGAAGGTACTGCTGGCCATATCTATGATTCCACCAGTTGGACGAGCCACAGCACCCACAAGCCCTTTCCCGATCCCTTTAAAGAACCCAGCAGCTCCTTCCTTTTTGGCACCTTCAAAATGACAATGAATATATGAAGATATTTTAAAATAAGCAACTTCAGACTCAACAAAAGTCCAAGCCAAATATTTCTTTACTCAGGAAACTTCTAGATTTTGGCTTTCCAAAGAAGCTATATTTGATCCCAACACATGATAGAATAGTGGCTCTTAAAGTGTTCTAAAAATGCAGATTATGAGGCAAGACCTACTGAAATTAGAAACTCTGGAAGGCAGACCACAATCTGTGTTTTAACAGTCCTCCCTGCTAGTAGTCCTCCTATATTCAAGTTTGACACTGCTTTTTAGGAGCTTAATCAGCAACTCTGACTAAACAGTCTAAGAACTGATGAGGAAATATTCTTAATGTAGATCATCAGGACCTTTTCAAGAACTATACTTCTTTTAAAATAAAAACTTTACTGAATTCATATACCATACATTTACGCATTAAGACATATAAATTCAGTCGTTTTCAGTATATTCAGTTATGTAACTATCACTGCAATCAATTTTAGAAATTTGTATCATCTTAAAAAGAAATCACTTTCAACCCCCAAATTAGACAAACACTGATGAACTTGCTTATTCTGAACATTTCCTGCAAATGTAATCATATAGTATGTGTTCTTTTGTATTTTAGTTTTACTTAGTGTCATGATTTCAAGGTTCATCCAATTTGTGCTTGTCTCAGTACTTGATTACTTTTCATATAGATATATCATTTATATGGATATACATTTTATGTATTTATGCATTACTTGATTATAACTGGGTTGCTATTACATTCTAGTTATTGTGAATAATGTTTCTGGGAACATCTACGAACAAATTTTTGGATAAATACATGTTTGCTATTCTTTTGGGTATATATATCTATGAGTGTAATTGCTTTAAGCATATATAGCAACTATGTTTATATCCAGCTTATACCCCAATAATCCCAGCATATTTGCAAAATTATTATTCTGCCTTTATGGAATTATTGTAATATCCCTGTCAAAAATTAGTTGACAGAAAATAAGGGGTTGTTTCTGGAATTATATTCCATTTAATGATATGCCAGTTTCTTACTGTCTTAGTCACTGTGCTCTACACGTTATCAAATTCAAAAACTCTACAGAGCTTTTGAATTTGATAACCTAGCTCTTCCGACTTCATTCTTTCCCAATATTGCTGTGTCTATTCAAGGTTCTCTGAATTTCCATTAAAAAAATGGGAATCCGTTTTCTATAAAGAATTGAGATTTTGATAAGGACTGCATTGAAGAAAGGATTAAAAGTAAGTCAATTGCTATTGAGCATCCAAAGGGATCTATTTTATCTATGGCCCCAATGAAAATAGTATTCAAAGTCTGAATTAAAACCTATCTGAGGATAGCATATTTATGAAACAATTAAAGACTATTAATATAAAATTAGTCACTAATTTTCTTAACAAAATACCTAGTAACAATAGCATTATAGTTACCATGCATCACCCCTTCAGACAATATACAGGAAGGGAACATTCACAACCTACCTTCCACGGGTTTTGTTATTATTCCAGTAACTCCACCAACAACTCCCTGAAAAGAGAAATCAATCATACAGCCCAATCTAAATGAAAGGTGCTTACTTTTATACCAACCACTAGAGGTCTCTACAAACATAGCAAAAATACTTTTTTTTTTTTTACTGTGGTAACATTGCACTGTAACAAATTTCAGTTGTGCAGTGTTACTCATGAACATATATACATATATAATTTTAAGAGAACTTACTTGATAATATGAACATACAGATATAACTCAACACTAACAATTTTAAATACCTGTCATAATAAATTTTAAATGAAAGCAACTTGCATAAGTGAATTTTTATAATGAAAAGAATCAAGTCAAAAGACTCTAAATCTGGTTCAATCAATTCTACAGCCAAGGGTAGTTAATTCAATTTCTTAAAGTCTCAGTAAAATAAGTGAAAAGAGCTAAAAATTACTATCAACTTTAATGGATTACTTTATAATTTAGAGAAAGTATAGAAGATTTTGAAGGACAGTAAAAGCCAAATAAAGCACTTTCAAGACAACATACAACATTACAAATCACTGAAACACACAGTAGTTATGGTTTCCTGAAATTATTTTCAAAATTAAAATAGCAATGCTTGTATATTCTTAATAATTGTCAAGTAATGGTAGCAACAAAACTATCTTTATATGATAGAAACACAGAGAAAGAACTGAAGATGCACACTATACTGAAAAGATGACATATCTCTGGGAAGAGGCATAAGGTGATCAAAAAACACAACTTACCTATGTTATTTATTTAAAGGAGATGTAAAGTTTCATACAATTATTTAGAAGGAGACTATCTACAGATTGCCTGTGCAACTGAACTGTAAAAAATGTAGGGAACTATTAAATGTAGGTAGTTCCTGGTTTATGACAGCACTTCTACATGTCTTTAAATAAAAATATCAGTTAATGACTCTAGTTACATCATTAACCATATGTCTCCGTTACCTTCTCCCTTTTCACACTAGTTTTAGTCTGTCATCATCATAGACTTTTCACTCCAGTCCAAGTATAAATAAAATCTGGGATTTGCAGAGTAAACCTGGTAGTGATAAGAAGGATGGAGGGAAAGAAAAAAAAGGGGGGGGAGGACACAAAAAAGACTGCAATTTACCAATACTGCTATTCTGATGACAGTTACCCACAAGTAACTCGACAAGTCACCAATCAGAATACTGTACATTTTAAAGTGTATTAGACAGTTGAAGATTTCTTGAAGATTCAGCAAGGAACTTACACGCAGAAAGCCCTTTCCTCCTCTAGCAAGGCTGTCTCCAAAATCTTTAGGCTGTCGACCCATTTCTTCCCTTCTTTTTTGTTGATATTCCTTGTCCATTGTAATTGCTGCCAAACCTTTTCCAACAGAACCAGTAATTCGAGATACAACTCCTGCAGCACCACCTTTAAAAAGGCCCAGAAAAGTAAGTCATACTGTTTCCTTAAAGAGCATTACCCAACACACAGTACATAATTGTTTTAAACTAACAGGTAACTAAAATTTTGAGTCATACATGAAAGTTATAGAAAATTTTTACCCATTTCCCAAATATCAAGGAGAGGAACAGAACTATTTAAAATATTTTAATACAACACTAGAGACATATTAAAAAAAGAAAATCTCCAGCAGTTAATGTTAAATAATTTTCCTCTTAAGAAACAAGGGAACATGTCTTTTAAAAGTGGATATTAGAAAAACGATTCCTCTTTTATTACATGTAATCATTTGTGTTACACAACAAAGCATTTTAGTACTATAATACATATTTTAAGTATCATTTGCATATATATTTATATAAAAGTAATGCATATATATTATATGTGATAAAACACACACATATGCATATACTATATACATACACACACACACACAAATATGATACTTACCTACTGTGTGTCCAAAAAGACTTCTTACTCCAATCACTAAGCCCTCAGCAAATTCTTCAGGGCCTTGAACAGCACCCTGACCAAAAAAACATTTGCTTTATAAAACTGAAATAAGTTTTAAAACTTTTTATGTAGTGTTTCAGTGTTTCTATGAAGAGATGGAATCTACAATGATCTATAAATACGGTGGTGACAATGAGTTACGGTAACAAAGAGTTCCAAATATTAATGAACATCTACTGTAGCTGGAGATGCTTTCAATCTACGTGATATCAGCAAATTCTTTAAGATGATAAAAACTGGACAGGAACAAAGCATTGGCTTCAATCACAAAGTTAAGTTGGTCTCCCAGTACCAAGTTCACCATATTGGTAAGAAGACTAAGAGACCACATAGCTGCACCTCTCTCAGTTTCCTGTTTATTCCCTCTGCTCCATCCTTCTAAAATTCTTCCTGATTTGTACCTCCTGGATCCTTTAAATGGAGGTAAACAGGTTAGAGGAAAGCTTGAATATGAAACAAAGCCATTAGCTTCATTAAAAGCTTTCTATAATGTAAAACAGTCCTTAAAGTATTTTAATTTACCTACCACTCTTCCCCACAACTTCATTAAATCCTGGAAAATGTGCGCATGTGTTAGTCCCTAGACACCAAAAATATTTAATTCTAAAACAATCTTTAATGTCACCTCAATTACTTTAAAATAAAAATATATAATTGATATATTTTTTGTAACTTGAACATTACTGTCCCAAGATACAAATTACAAGTTAAGTGTCATTTAAAAAATCAGAATTCATTTTTTTACGACTATACTTACGATAAAGAAAAGACTGATACCTGGAAGGGTTCATAGAATAAAGCTTCAACTCCTTCAGAGAGACCTCTGATTAATCCAAATGGGTTTCCAAGCACATCTAAGCCCAGTACAAGGACATACATCTGTTTCAAGAACTAAAGGGAGGGGGAAGTCAAGCACTTTACAAACTATTGTAAAAAAACAAGCAAACAAACAAGATGATGCAATAAAAAAGGGGGAGCACATTGACTAAATTATGCCATTAAAGCAAAGCTATGCATAGAAACTACCACCACTCATTGATCTTTCATTATATGCCAGGTATTATTCAAGTAGCTATACAAGACTTTCAAATCAAACAGAACTTGTCCAAAGCACATTAAGAACTACCACTAAGAGAAAAGGAGAGTCACCTCCACAACAGGAAATGACACAACAAAGGAGTCAGGACAGCAGTGCCATGTAACTGGCTGACAAGAGGTTTCCGATATGCTTGGACAAACTACCCACTATAAAATTTCCCCAGGAAATCTAACCAACACAGGCTGTGCAATCCCAGGAGAACAGGTCCCCACGCAAGAAAAAGACATGGCACCAGAAAAGGGAAGAGACCAAAGGGCCAAACACCAACCAATGACCCCCAAGGAAAGGGAGGTGGGAGCAACCAGAAGGGGGATGGGAGAGCTGAAGAATGATGGACCATAACTATACAAAAATGACCAAGGTTGTATCAAGAAAAGAAAGAAAAATTTAATAAAAAAGAACTGCTAATAAGAACTTATGTAACTTTGGACAAATCAGTCTGTAGAGGCTCAGTCTTCTAAACTATAAAATGACAAGTGTGTTATACTGACTTTGCATGGCTGAATATGTATATAAGTGAATACATAATCCAGTACATTTTTGATCCTTACATTATTATGTCATTATATTACTAAGAAACTAGTTGGGAATAATTAATAACCAAAAGAAAAAACGTAAAACTATATCCTTACTTAAACATTTGACAACCATAAAACATACAAGAGATAGGATTTCTACCCTGCTACTCTGGGGCCCTGAAACTGGACTCTGTTTCTGTGCACACAACCTGAACCATGATAAAACTAAGGTAGGAATTGTAATCTGGCCCCCAATTTCTCTGGCAATTCTACTATGCTCAGAAGCTGTTGTCATTGAAGAAATAAGTGTAAAGACTCCTCAATTATGATTCTTTCCCAGTGAAAATTCTTTTCAATTGCATAGGAAAAAAAAGGCATTTAAAGAAACTTTTAAAGGTGCACACTGGCATAAAAGAACTAAAGAAATGGAAATCACCATTTCAAGAAAATTACTAAGCAATGAGATTAAGAACTGAGTCAAATTAGGTAAATATTATTACATACTGTATAGTGCACAAATATTTTGTTTTGATAGTTTATGAAAAACATTCCTTATGAGCTACTATGATAGGCAGTTTACCTGTTCACTATAATGTCTAATCACACTCCACATGAGCTGATCTCTATTGTAAAACTGATAACGAATTTCATAATAAGCAAGTCTGGGAAGAAAAACAAAGGGTCAAAGGTATTAAGATTACATATGGAAAAAATAAAGATTTAAAATTTTATAATTTTTAATGACAAGTTAATCATTGCTAATTCACAATTAGATTTTTTATCTATCCCAAATAACTTGTTTGAGATCTTAATATTATAACAAAAGAATTATGAAAATAATACTTATTCATAGTCTTTCATGAATATATAAAAAGACATAATTATTATTTAAATATTTTTTAAGATTTTTTTTTAAGTCAAATATAATTCCACCACACAGGGGATTCTCAAGTCTTCTTTTTATTTCCTGATTTTCATTCTCTTTTCTATACAATTAAAAAATACTTAAAACCTTTTGTATGCCTTTTTACACTCAACAAACTGAATAAGTATTTTTCTCTTGTTCAAAATCTTTGAAACTATTTTTGAGTGAATGTTTAGTATTATTCCTCCAAATGGAATGTCATAATACGTAATTTTTCCATTCTCAGATATTTCTAATTATTAATGGAATCATGCCTATCTTGAATCTAACTGGTTGTAGTAGAAATTATTTTTGGATTTAATTCCTCAAAAAATGAATTGTTCAGTGAAAGACTATAATTCTTTTGGGGGGGATATCCAAAAACATAACAACAGTCTCCCAATAATTTGAAATAATTCTTACTTGAATATAACGTCATCCACATCAGTCAGAGTAGCACCTATGCTTTTCAGTAGTAGGTTGATAGAATGAATTGCAATCATTTCCTGTTTTTCTTTATCAGATTCTTCACCTCCAGAACCCAGAGACAGACTCAAATGCAACTAGAAGAAAAATAATGTCCAATAAATCAAAGTTAAAAAAACAAAAACAAAACAATATATAAACAGAGGAACCAACCCTCTAGACACACAAATGCTGTCTCTTTCAGAATCCTAAAGAAAGCTTTATTTGTTACCATGCACATTGTACAGAATAACATACTCATATCTGATTTTTATATTTACTTTTTAGTAAAATATAGACTATTCTCAAAGAAAATCAAATTTTATTCAAAGGGTATTAATATTCTGTACTCATATGGAGGAACAAAGACACTTTACTAAAATAGCATAACAAGTTTAAATGTTACTTTAGTTTATTAATTAAATAAATTTTAAATAATTCAATAAACTTTATTGAATAATAAATAAAATTAGGCAGAAAAATATATCAACTGATACACAGTAGTCTACTGATCAAATATGGGATACTTAATTTAATTCAACTAAGGTAAATAGCTTATTGGACTACTGACAATAACAATTATCATACAATTAAACAATAAATACAAGTAACAATAACATGACAATTACTGCAATAATTAGCAGGTTCGTAAATAAATTCCTGAAAGATTAAAAAGGTTTTGGCTTCCATACACCCCTTCAACACATCACTGAAACATGAGATTTTCACATTCATTTTAGCTATTTCTACTTTATGCTGTATCAACAAGCTGAAAGACACCGACAAAAGACAATTTGACATGTGTAAGTAAAGCAGATGACTCTTATTCCTCATTCTAGGCATATTACTTAACCACCAATCTAGAACTCAGCAAAATGGATCATAAATAAAGCCAAAAGAGTTTCATTTATGGTTTTTCTTTGATAATGACTTCTGCCAATCTACAGCATTAGAGAGTGTTGAGATGAGGAAAGTTAACTAAGGTGAACAGACATCTATCCTTTCCTTAGGGCAGTGACTATAGAATGAGAAAATAACTACAGTTCCTTATCTTCACTGTTCAACTTCATAGCACAATTTTTAATGCATCTAAAAACATAAGTAGGTAGTAATAGTCTTTAATATTAACTTAGATTATAAATTCCATGAAATCATTTCAAATCTACTACTGCAGCTTTGATAGTAATCGTTCAGTCATATTTACTGAAGGTATTGTTCAATCTCATTAATATCTGATTTTCACTTAAAAATGAAAAAGAAATTGTGTAAAAACCACCACATAAAAACAGTATCAGTTTTGAGCCTGCCATTAATGCATGAATTTAAAACAAAACTGCATTTTATAAGTCCACTCATTTACTAGTTGGATTGGTGAATACAACTGAAAATAATGTGCTGTAAACAGTTTTTGAGAGTGTAATGGATCATCAATATTTTAAAGAGTTACTTAATTATAAATCTGGCCCATTACACAAGTTTAGAGCATTACGGTTGATAGCGTTTGTGAGTTTACTAAGCAGTCACCTTCCTCTATAAAAGCTAAAAAGAACAACAAAAGGAGAAAAGGAAATGGGTTCATAAAGTACAAAATCAGGCAAGTGAAAGGTATCCAATTTTCCACTCCCTTAGTTACAATCAGATTTTGGAAGGGTGAAAAACAGCACATCAACAGTATAATACCTACTTCAGCGTTTTCACATTCTGGTTAGGACACCCATTACAGCTTTCTGTTTAGACACTGATAGTAGTTACAAAGTGCAACCAAAACATTAAATGTTGGTGAGCACTTCTCCGCTTAATTAAGAAATGCTTTTATCAGCTTCTTCCTTGAATAAAGGGGTTATTAATTCAAGACTAGAGAAAATGGTCTGGTGGTTTCTCTGTGGGAATTATGGTTGTACATATGTTACAGAGAACTGTCTTAATTATTTCAATTATTCAAGCAAAATTCCTACCAAATATGTGATGCAATAAATTAAAACCTACATTTATATAGAGACCATTTAAAATTCCCACACAATTTTGAAATTTTTTCAAAATAGTAATTACAACAGAATGGAGCTGGAAGGGATTATGCTAGTGAAAATTAGTCAGAAGGAAAAAGGTAAGTACAAGGTGGTCCCACTTATATGTGAATATAGATAAACAAAAGAACAAGAAATAGCCAACACTACCAAGCTAAACATAGAAATGAAACATAGAGCAAAGAGGGAGCAGAACATGGGAGGGAGGAACACAAGGGAATATGGTGATGGAACATGGGTAATATGGTGCTAGGAAAAATACTGGAACTACAACAACATAGTGGGAAAAGTTAAGTAAACAATAAGTAATTACAACAAACCTTAACAGGAGAAATATGAAAATGTTCAAAGAAGCTCAGAATTGACATATCAGTCATTGAAGTCTCCATTAATTCTGTGTTGAGCGCATCAATATCTTGCTGGATTAACTTTGTCTGGAAAAAATTAAATTAAGAAATTTATAGTTTGATTTTTTTTCTCTACTACAATTAGTTTTAGAAATGAATGATTTAATTTTAATTTAAAATTGCTTCAAAAAAAATTGTTACCCGTTTTCTTTCCGCTTCAGGGTCAGTTGTTGGGGTAAACAGTGTAATAATAGCTCCTAGAAACCCTTGATCAACTTTCAAAGCCATTTCCTGAATGAGGACCATAAAATACCTAGGAAAAGCATTTTATAAATATGGAAAAAGGTTTTCATTAAACCTTATAATGTTCAATGTTAAAACTTTTGATTATAGCCAAAAGTTATAATAATATCTTAATTCCTTCACCTCTGAACAAAAGATGTTATGTTAACAAGATCAAAGTCTACATAAAATGGGAATTTTTTCATTACTGAAGGTTTTAGTAGAGTAATAGTGCTATCTCACAATTAAAGTCCCAAATCTCACATCTACCAGGTTACAAAAGAGGTAAGAACAAGTAGATGATGTAACACGTATTACACAACTAGCAACTGCTTTAAAAAACATACCTCAAAATAGACCCATCATTTAAAATTCATCATTTTGTCATCTAATTGTAGTTACAAAAGAAAGAATGTGATTTACATTTAAAAACTATTTTAGAGTAAGTTTCAAGAAAGAAAATTACTTGACCAGAAGTAAACTAATATGTTCAAGTGGGATATAATTTTTACATACAGGTTATTTTCAAAAGAGCAAAATTTATTTTCAATGTAGATTCTCACTTTTAATTCCTATTGCTAATTAGGAAATTCTACTTACTTAAACTGTAGGACTTTACTATACTCATTAAATCTTGTGATGACACTCACATCAATGAAAGGTTTGGGCTCTAATGAAGAAAGAAAACTTAGTCAATGCTTTATATTACTTCAAAATAAAGTCTACCAAACTTTAGAAATAACATAAATCTCAACCTAGACTGTTATTATTTTTTTTTACCTGAATCCAAAGCAATAGACTTTGGAGGGGCCACTGGATGAAATATAACAGGGAACATTGTACCAGGTAACTGATTATCAACCTAAATTTAAAAAAACAAAAAAGAAAATTACTCAGCAGAATTTAAAATAATTAAATTTTAAAAATTTAGTTTCAGAGACAGTAAGATAGAAAACATGGCTAATTTCCTCATAAATATGATGCTTTTAGAAGTTTCACCTTTAAAGTTATTACATATTTCAGCAAGGGTACACTTTAAAAAAAATACGTAAAATCCTCATAATTGCATTATAATTGTGCAGCATGATTACTGAGAGTAATGAATATTAAACTTTTTTGTAAGAGGACATGTCATAAATATTTTAATCTTTGTGCTGAAAAAAATTGAGATTATTATATAGATACTCATATAATGAGAGAAAAAACCTTTTGCATTATTTTTTAATTAATAAAGTTCAAAATGAAAGACAATGCCATGAAAGGAAATATTTCTACCTATAGGTCATGTGAGAGTTCAACTCCATAAAGAAAATATTAGTGGAGACTAGATATGATATTAGAAGAGAGATAGAAAGAAGAAAAAATATCATAAATAATATTAAGTAGTTAAAAGAAAGAGGTAAGGATGTAAGAATGGAGCAAGCAATCAAAATAACCTCCACCAAAGCCCAGTTCGCTCCGATGTAGAATAATAAAAGAAAATTTAGTTTTGGAAATTCCATCATAAATTCAAAACAATAGTTTAAAATAACAATTGCAGGGTAAGAAAATACTCTCAATGTTCAACTGGTAAAATTAAATAGTATCAATAATCACAAGGCCTTTGAATGTGGATGATCAGTATGCTGAATCCACAGATAGTTGGAAGAAGGGAAGAAAACATACAGTGAAAAGCAAAAATTACTGATTACTGTGCATGTTGTACCTTATATTAAAAAAGAAAACTTTCTTTTTCAAGATTCCCAAGGTGATTACATGTATCTATTAAATTCAGGATGACTGTTACCTGAAGCCAATATAACCTGGCCCTTAAACTTCTCTGGTGAGGAGACTGCTTAAATTCAACCTGAATTCCTGATAAAAAATCCCGTCTTATAGGACACTGAATAGGAAGGCGCATTTCCATTGGAACTTTATCAAAATTGACCTGGAGAGAAAGCACATATGTTTGTGAGGCATCAGTATTAGTAATGTAGCTACTCCATTTTAAATATTCACTTAAATTGAAAAGGAATTGTATATCTTAAAGCTTATATCACACCCAAAAAAATGTAACATGTAACACTCAGGTAATCTAGAATTGAAGGTTTTTGAAACAGAATTATCACTTCTCCACCAGAGTTATGAAGAAACCAATCATGGAATTTTTCAATTATATAAACTGTACTTATTAAAGAAATAAGTCATCTTCACATTTTTTAAAAACCTCAATAGTAATGGAAAATTCAACATAATTCTTAAGCTTTGTTTTAACAAAACTAAAAATGAATATAATAGTTTCTTTATGACTGACATTAATTACGTGGTTCTTTTTTCATTTGGGCATGGCCAACACTTACCGGAAAGGAGTAGAAAACACAAGTAGTGAACAAAGCAAAGGCAAAGATGTATGTATGATGGAACCAAAACTGTATGATGGAACCAAAACTGTATGATCTAGCTAGAGCATACTAGAAATTGCCATCAAGCTTCTGGGGTCTTCTTGGAGCAAAAGCAACTTTCAGTTTCAATACTGTAAGTTGCTATAGTACATCTTCATTTGTAGACATCTACCCATGTCCAACAATCATTCGTATTTAGTGAATTTAACTGAGTAATTTCCTAGGGTTTTTTTTAATCATATAAAATATTTACTTTTACATAACCTTATTTAGCAACATGTTGTTACCATTCAAAATAAAAGAAGACATAATTAGCAATCTTAATTTCTCAATAATTGTACTGAAAATCAATTCTGTGAAACTATCTGCCTTAAAAGCATAAGAAATTGTAAAAAAGGAAAAGAGGAAACATTTCTATCATGTTCCATAAAATATAACTTCATAGCAACATAACATTTAAATTGAAAATGTAGCAATATTAGTCATGTCAATCCATTAATAAGTTGATTTACTGGTAAATTACTTTTGCATACAGTCTTATTTAAACAATAAAGTTTTATTTACTATCACAACCACCAAGAAAATATATCTAGTAAAGTCAACAAAAAGTGATGCATACCTCAAAATTATTGTCTAGTTTAATCCAGCCATGCTCTTTTGAAACTTGATGTTTCTTATAGGATTGTTCCAATAAAATAATCTGCTTCTGACTAAAAGGCTTCCATTTCTGTTTTGGTTTCATTTCCCAAACAACACCAGAACTATAATTCACACAAAAAATTAAATTAGGAATACACATCTAGGTTTGTGGAACAGACATACAATTCCAAAGTATTGTAAACAACAAAATACGGTTATGTTAAAAATTGTTAAGGAAAGGAGCAAGAAAAAAACGCTTTTCTACCAAATTGACAGTAATCAATTAAGTGATTATTAAACTTTTTCATAAAAGAACATGTCATGAATATTTTTAAATTTGTGGGCTTAAAAAATTGAGGTCATTACACAGGTGTTCAAATAATAAGAGAAAAAACCTTGTGCATAATTTTTATAAAGTTCAAAACAGACAATTTATGGCAATTTTTTTCTGTTGCAAAATTTATTTATATGCAAATGGGTTTAGTCATTGTCAGTTTATGGAAGTATTAAAATCAGTAGAAGATATGAATTTAAAATCTTGGTATCTTTGCAATACTGAGTGATTGAAATGTGGAAGAGTTGTACAGGGAATCACTCTTCGAGCCAAAATTTTCTTGAAAAAGGAGTAGCTTAAAAATCCTTAATAGTCAAAAAAAAATTCAGTATTATTTAACTTTTTCTCAGTAATACCACACTGCATATAAATGAGCTAAATTTGAAACCACAAGGAAAGGAAAAACATTTTTATAATTTAGCTGGTTATTGAAATCAACTTTTAATAATGCAAGCAATGCCTTTAAACTTTTTTAATTAAAAAATATTTTTTTATTTGAAAACAAGTAAATTTAAAAAATCAGTCTTTCTTCTTAGAGAAGTTCCATGGCTCAGCCAACTATTTCATATAATCTTATTTCTTTATCTTCTTTTTTTTTTTTTGCTTTTTATTGCACCATCTAAGTCTTTTGTGCCCCCCCAACCCCACCCGCTCACTCCTCCCCCTCTCTTTTTCTATGCTTTAGTTCTGTTGGCAGTTTTCAATTTTTCTTAAGCATTTGTTTGTTTTTCCTATACCCCAATTAAAGGAAATTTTAAAAAACAAGTTTATTAATAGAAAAATACATTTATTTTGTAGGGTCTCAAAGTGAGGTTTCTAATTTTCAAAACCTATTGCAAATGCTCATTCTAGATAAGTAATGAATATCTTTTGAAATATCCTTTCAACATAGACAGGTATTGCCCAATACTGATATCAATATATGAGAATGCCCTTTTAATCGAGTACATGTATCACTTGAAATGCCCTTATAAAATGGTTTTCTATTAGAAAACTTTATCTAAAATTAGATTCTCTATTCTATTAGGTTCTTCTCTTTTAGCATACCAATAAATTACATTCGCTTACTTCCAATTGAAGTTTAGGGAGAAGTTCTTTCATTACACAGTTAAGTGGACTTTGAAATGTGGAAACTTTTTACCTGCATTGAAGTGAGAATAAAAACCTGGAACTGTAGTTACAGGTCATAAAATATATCTGGCTCCAAACCTGTGTGACAGTGGGGATCTGCTTTTAATTTTGTGTGGAATGTGGAAGCAGGTTGGGAGATGGAGCTTTAGATAAGAGGAAAACCCCCTCTCTCTCTAGCCCCCTCTGACTCACTAGAGGGTGGGCAACAGCATGTCTCTTACCTGTAACCTAGCTTCCTAACCTCTTTGGAATGTCCCAAGAGACATATGACCTATTAGTAATGACTGTTGCCCCCACAGGTAAATTCTCCTGTTATCACCCATCCCTGCATCATCCCTGCTGTATGTCACATATGACTTGCTACTTCCTCATTACATCATTGTAACATTTCCTTGCTAAAGTATAAGGGGCTTCACAACTTCATTAAAGTTAAACCTAAACATACTTCCCAAAAATCCCCATTTTGTAAGCTAGTCTCAAAAATCACTATCAATTTCTTTTGTCTCATTTCTTCTTCACTCCTCACACAACTCCTAACAATTTTGGACAGCACAGGAAGTATATAAAAGAGCCTAACATTACTTGTGATTCAAACAATATTAGTTTGTAGTCAAAACTGCCACAGCATAAGTTTTGCATGTAAATACTGTTAGCTTGAATCCATTATCAATTTTGCAATAACAGCTAATTTCCAAAGTCATTCAACAGTAGTAAAAACTGGCTCTTTTCATTCAGAAAAAAAATTAATCTTGGTTTAGAGCTCAAAAAAGAGTATAATAAAAAGCAGCACTGTTAAGCCATCAAGTTACTACGGGGTAAGACAAAGAAAACATTCAGCTCCATTTCTAACAAAAATTTTCAGAACTTTTTATCATGAATTGCTGCTGGATTTATATAACTTATGACAGATATTTTATTCATTACTTTCATAGTTAAGAACATTGGAAATAGTACCATTGAATAATAATAATTAAAATATTATGAACCTGTATTATTATGCAAATAGCATTTTCTAGTAGGGGTAGTCAACAAAGAATGACTCATGAGTCAAAAGCAGCCTGCTGCCTGTTTCGATGGTTAAATCCACAACTGCTGATTGATGTTAACTATTTGACATTACTGTTTGATAATACATGATCAATTCTAACGCTTTCCACAAAGTACCTATGACAAAGAATACATTGAATCATCATAAACTTTAACCACTAAATTTACACTTTGTGAAACCTGTAAAAAAAAAGTCTTTTTCTGCTCCACATACATTTTTCCCATCATCAACTATAATATATCTTAAAAGATGCCATATCAGGTTTTACTAAATTAGCATTGCTTCAACTTGTTTGAAAATATTTTTATCTGCAGTTCTATGCAAACTATTCATAGAGGCAAATTCTTCAGTAACTTCAAACTCAGCACTGGCTTCTCAAATATACAACAACTAAGCAGTACTGATAACATCTGTTGACTCATCAAGAGCCAAAGAAAAACAAAATCACTTGCCTTGTTCTTGACATTTGAATGTTGCTCTCAATGTCCTCAATTCTTCAGGTAACTGTTCTCCCCAAAAGGCTAATTAATAGGCCTAAGTTAATTTTCTCTAGACACATTTCTTTGCTGCTAAAATCAGACAGGATTCAATTAACTCACCATTGGTAAAAGGTTTTCCTTCCTTGACTAATAAATGATTGACTCAGAAACTATGTTAGCAATCTCACTTTAGATTTTATATTTTAGTGAAGAAATTCTGCTGTGATGAAATATTCTGTTCTGAATTTTCTACTATTTTGGTCACTGTTTTACTGTGAGTTGGGTATAATATAAAGCATGCTTAGTTTAGAAATGTCAATATATGCTGTATTATTTCAGCTCATATAAAATGTCATAAAATGGGGGTCAGGCACAGTGGCTCATGCCTGTGAGCTACAGCCTGTGAAATGGCTGGGGCTAGGGATCGCAGTTTGAGCCCCACCTGGGTCCCGTAGCGAGACCTAGTTCCAAAAAAATTGCTGGGTGTGGTGGTGCGTGCCTGTAATCCCAGCTACCTGGGAAGCTGAGGCTGGGGATTGCTTGAGTCTGTGGCAATGAGAGCCTGAGGTTTCATGGGCAAAAATAGCAAGACCTAGTCTCAAAAAAAAAAAAAAAAAAAGTCATAAAATGAAGTAATGCATTGACATTTGACACTTTTCCCTATAAGAGAGACATTCAAAGTCTATATTTCTTGTTTTGACATGATGAGTACACAGCAGTAATAAAACTAAAATTATAATGCAAAGACATGTTCAGCACTCTAGCACCCTCAAGTTACAACTATGTAATTACACTTGTGCACTGAACAGCAATGCCAAAGCAGCTGCAGCTGTTTATAAAAGAATAACAGGCTATGTTTTAATAAAACCTTAGTTATGGGCAACAAATATTGAATTTAGTCTTTTAGAACCAAGGGTAGTAGTACCAAAACAGGAAGAGGCTACACTCAACTCACAGACCATATTCTGTTAACCATCACTAGCGAATGCTATTTGTATATTAATACAATGTAGGTCTATATGATTTTAATTTCCATAGATTCATGATATTTGTCAATAACAGCATTTACAATGTCCTTACTATGAAAGCAAAAAACAAAATTTTTACTATAAATTAGATAATTACAACACTAATTCAGAATGAAAAGTCTGAGCAAACCAGGAAAAGAGAGAAACTTCCTCAACTTGATAGAGAATATCTACAAAAAAGTCTATAGTTTATATCATATTTAAAGGGTGGAGAACAAAATGCTTTCTTGCTGAGATTAAAAACAAACCAAAGTTGTTCACACACTCAACATCTGTCCAACATTATAAAAGAAATTCCAGATATTAAAATGTGACAAGAATAAAATAAAAGGTACACAAACTGGGAAAGAAGAAGTTTTCAGATGACAGGAGTGTTTATGGTTAGAATCCCAAAGAGTCAACTATGAAATGTCCATAACCAAAAAGTTTAAATATATAAGTTTAAATTACAGAGTCAGTTCCTTTCTTGCATACCAGCAATTAACAATACTGGGCATTAGAAATTAAAAACATAGTAATATGTATATGACACAAAACAAATTACATTCTTAGGCATACACAAAATATAATAAATTTACAAGTAGAAAACTATAAAAAGCCTGGTGAAAGAGGTCAAACATAAAAATGAATAGAAATATCTATCTATGTACAGGGTTACAAAGACTCAATATTGTCAAGATATTGGTTCTTTCCAAACTGATAAATATGTATTCAACGCAATCCCAATGTTAGTTTTTATTTTGAGGATATTGACTAACTGATTCTTAATTTCATGTAAAAATACAAAAAACTCAAAATAGTTAATATAATAATGAAAGAGAAAGGAGAAAGCTTGGAAACTGATAACATGTGACTTGAACATCACTATAAAACCACAGAAATCAAAATGGTATATAATAGGTGAAAGAACAGATAAACAAAAGAGTAGAACAGAACTGAAAGTCTTGAAATAGATATAAGCAAATATACTCAACTGATTTTTGAAAAGATTCAAAAGCAATTCAGTTTGGGAAAGGATAGTCTTTTCAACAAATGTTGAAGGATCCACTAGACATAATTTGTTTAAAAAAAGGTGGATCTAGATATAGAGCTTATATCTTTCACCAAAACTAATCCAAAATGGATTACAGACTTAAATATCAACCATGAAACAATAAAAGTCTCATAAAATAACATGGGAGAAAATCTAAGTCACCAGGCCTGACAATAACTATAAAGATACATGAAAAACACATCTTGCGGAAAAAAAAAATGATTTTGGATTTTGTTAAATATCTCTGCTCTGAAAAAGATAATGTTAAAAGAAGGAAACAAAGAACCATCAATATGGGGGGAATACTTGCCCAGCACATATCTGGTAAAAGACTGGTACTCAAAATGTAAAAAGAACATCTGAAATTCAACAATGAGGAAAGGACATTTGAAAAATAAGCAAAAGAACTGGAGACACCTCAGAAAGAATATATGCAGCTGACAAATAAGCATTCGAAAAGATTCTCAACATCATACATGTAATTGGGAAAATAAATTTAAAGTAACAATCAGATACCAATCCCCCACCTACTAAAATGGCCAAATAGCCACTCATCCCTAATGGGAATGTAAAATACTGCTGCCACTGTGGAAGGAAATTTGGCAGTTTTTTTTACAAAACTAAACATATTCTTATTGTATGATCAAAAATCATTCACATTAATATTTACCCAAATGAGCTCAAAACTTTTATCTATACAAAATCCTGAACATGAATGTTTTCAGCAACTTTATTCATAACCGCATGATTGGGAAGCAATCAAGATTCCCTCAATGGATGAACAGACAAACAGTGGTACATACACCATGGATAATTTACTCAAGGATGAAAAGAAACTGTCAAATCACAAAAAAACATTTCTTAGTCAAAGAAACCTATCTGAATAGGCCAAACATTATAAAATTCCAATGCCGACATTCTAGAAAAGACAAACTTTGGATATAGTAAAAAGATCAGTGGTTTCCAAATGTTCTGGAGATAAAAGAAGGTATTAATTAGATAGAACATGGGATTTTAGGGGTGCTGGGGACCCATGTCCAGAAATCCGGGCCCTGCCCCCATGCAGGGAAGAACCAGTATGGGGGCTGGTGGGGGCGCAGAACCCTGCCCGCCAGTAGGCAGTCTCATGGGCTGTCTGTCTACCCAGGGCCCTGGGCCCTGGAGCTCCGTGGAGAGTGGGGGGGGGGCATTTGAGGGCCAGGTGGGATTTCAGCCCCATACATCAGCGGATGGTTACACAGGGAAGTCATTTGATCTGCAGCCTGGATCGACCTGGGCATGTTAACCCCCAGCCCCTAGCCCAAGGGGGACTATGAACACATGCCCAGCCATTCAGGTATCTGGGACCCACCCCCATGCAGGGAGGTACCAGCATGTAGGGGGGGATGCCCCTTCCACTTCACTCTCACCCCAGCTAATATGCAAGAAGAGGAAGAATATAAATAACACAAACATCATCATAGAAGGGGTGAGGGACCAGGTAAAATTCAGCCCACAAGCCTGAGATGGACACAGGAGACAGACTATTGAGAGAACCAGTACATGTAAGAATGGAGAAACAACTATAGAAACACAATGTCATGAAGCACACCTATGCACTCACCAGTTCTGAAAGAGCCAAGACTTAACATCAAAGATGCTGGCTAGGAGAGCAAGGCATCCCTCCCCAACCCATGGAAGAGGAGAGGAAAGCCAAAGAGTGGGGGCATCAGTCCCACAGCAAAGCTGCAAACTGAGGAGATGATCTACAATGGCCATTCACAGATGCCTGAATCCACAGAGAAACATCTTCACCAACACTGGCTGGGGGCGAGACCTCCTAAACCTAATACCAGAACAATAAGGAGAAACAGCAGAACAACAGAGAAGAGAGTAGAGATGACAGCCTGCAATGAGAAAACACAGACAGACCACAGATAAATATAGACTGGCTGCCCAATGCAAGGTTAGCACTGAAAACCTACCAGCATGGTTCGCCTGGTCCCAAGATCACAGTCCCTCACCCAATGAAAGGACACTGCCACAGGAAAGAGACTAATGGACTTAACACAGACTAGCAAACAACAAAGAAAGGGGTTAGAGCGAATGGAGGAGGCACCAGAGGAGGGGGAGGTATCCCAAAAGCAATTTACAGAAGTTGTGATTTAAAGAATAAAAATAAATTAATTAATAATAATAAAAAAAGAACATGGGATTTTTAGGGTAGCAAAATTATTCTATATACTATAATGGTGGACACAGTCATCACATATACTTGTTAAAAACCGGAGAATTTATATCACAAAGAGCCAACTTTAATGTAAACAATGAACTTTAGGTAGTAATATTATACCAATATTGATTCATCAGTAATAACAAAAATACCATACAATTTCAAGATGTTAATAAGGGAAAATAGGGGAAACTTGGAGAGTATATGGGAACTCTACCATCAGTTTTTCCTTGCAACTAAAACTGTTCAAATTCAAGTCTATAATCTAAAATTATATATGTAATTGATTTATCCTCAACACACAATCTTATTAAATGTGTACTGAAAGTATAATGTATAAAAAAAATAAGTTCTTTTGGATAACTTTTTAAAATGTCACAAATAAAGAACAATTTGATAAAATATAATAGCATATATGATATTAAAGTCAAAACTAAGTTATAGCAAAAAAAAGAGTGAAGAAAATTTGACTTAAAAATTACTTTCATATTTAGCTTAAAAGAAGATTATATAATGCTGAAATGTATAACCAAGAACTCATGTATACATAAATATATTAATATTACTATTATGTATAATGCCATTGCGCAAAGTGTACTACACACATCATCTGTTTACTTAATTTTTACATCATTAAATAAATGTTTATCATTGTTCATATGCTGATTATACATGGCGACATATTATTCACTCTAACCTCTGGCCTCCAGAAAAGAATGAGTCTTATAAAAAGTTAGTATGAATCAAAAAAGCCAAACTAAATAAATTCAAATATTTTTCTCATAGGTATAAGTGCAACCAGAAAAAACAATCTCATTCCTGTTAAACAGTTCTAAATAACTACCCATTAAAGGCTACATAAACATCAAATATCAATTAGGAACTGTATTTCAAATATATTTGATTCATCACAATAAGCTTCCCTAACCCATCTCAATTTCTGGAGAGCATGAACCAAGTAAGTTGCCTCTATCTCTTTCTTCTTTATCAACTGATGATGAATACTCTATGATCAGAGACATTTTAGTCAATTTTTACATAAGAAATTTTTTAGTTAGCAATAAAAACCACTCTTTAGTAGTTTTCAAAGAATGTGCAGTAGAATAAAACCATGAACAGGTATCTATTTATTCTCATCAAATTGAATATTATGAAATTAATGCTAATTATCTTTCTTCTTCCATACCTGGTTATGCCAATATATGAAACTTCCTGCTTGTTTTCATTGTTAACCAGTGAAAGCCCGAGACTGTGGAGAGAAAAGGTGATTTCAAGATCTGCCTGCTCCATTTCTTCTGCCTGCAAGGCTTTGGAAACCAATGCCACATCATCCGTGAAAAGCAAAACTCGCTGACGCCCATCTAGGAATGATACCCAGTGTATCTGGCTATTTGCATCATATGGAAACTGCCCACATTCATCCTGGTGAAAAGAGAGGCCTTATATTAAAATCACAAGCATCAGGGAAGGGGGAGGGGAAAAAACAAACAAACTAATAAATAAAATCACAACCATTAAGTTTTTATTACATAAAGTTGAACCACAGTAACTGAGCTAAGTTTTAAAAGGGACTCTAAGCCAGGCACGGTGGTGCATGCCTGTAAGCTTCAACCTATGAAGAGGTTGGGGCTAGGGATCGCGGTTCAAGTTCCATTCGGGGCAACACTGCAAGACCTAGTCCCAAAAAATAGCTGGGCATGGTGGCATATGTCTGTAATCCCAGCTACCTGGGAAGCTGAGGATGGGGACTGCTTGAGTCTGTGGTACCCCAGGCAACATGAGCCTGTGGTTCCACAGACAAAAATAGCAAGACCTAGTCTCAAAAATATAAAATAAAATAAAAAGGACTCTGTGAGGCTAGCGTCCGTTGCTGTCAGGACATTCATGTAACACTGATTCACACCCAGTGATACCTTTAAAAGATCATGCTCTCCAGTATTTGCCGCATATGTCCAAGTAAGTTTTCTGGTACCAGTAGGATCTGCCCAGGCAAAAAGTCGAGCTTGTTTTGGCAGCAATACCACTTCTTCCAGTGATCCACTAAAATACAACAGAGGGAACAAAATATCTCATTTTTATGTGGGCCTAGCTGCCTGTGCCCTTCCACTGTCCTGCTTCTGGTTGATGGCCGTGGAGCTCCATGTACTGCTCTCTGCCCCGGCCCTGGATGGGGGTGGAGCTGGGGTCCAGCCGGGAGACTATTGCAAAGAGGCAGGCTGAGCTCTGCAGGAGTGGGCCAAGAACCACTAACTTCCACTCCAGCCAGCCTTCATCAGGAATAATGAAAATGTATGGTCCAACCCAACCACAGATACAAAAGAGGTGAGGGGAAAGAATAAAGGCCCTGGACACATAGACACCAACTAGGTAGGACTCAAAAATAGCATGGAGAGAACCATTGAACACTGGACGATGAGACCAAACATGGAGACTATTTAATACAGAATTATATCTACAACATCACCAGGGAACTGGGAGCCAAAATCCTGGCTCAGAAATGCCTTCAGCAAGGGCAAACCACACCCCTTTTACAAGGAAGGAAAGCCACAGAAATATGACAGCAACCCCACAACAGAACAGCAAAGCAAAACCAAGGAGATCAGTCAGACCTACCATCTGCTGATGGCTGGCCCCACTGAGGAACCTCTCTACTAAAGAAAAGCTGGGAGTCAGCCTCCCTAAGCCAAAGACCTGAAACAGAAGGCGAAGAAGTAAAAAAATGGAACAGAAAACAGAATGGAGGTGACAACCACCAAGAAGGAGGAGGCACTGATACAAGCCAAACGAGCTCGGATTGGCTTCCAAATGCAAAATGAGGACTGAAATCTAAGTAGCATGGTCTACCACATACCAAGAAAGCACATGTTTATCCAGGATAAAGATACTTCTCCAGAAAAGAAAAAGACAAAGGGTCAAACATGGATAAACAGCAGTGAGAAAGAAGGTGGAACAATCAGAGGGGGTGAGGTAGGGTGGGGGAGTGACATTCCATTCCCAAGGGGGTCAACAGTAATACATTGTATGAAATCCAAAAATAAAATAAAATATATATTTTAAAAAATCTCAGCCTTGAGAAATTCAGACCTCTGGCTTATTTAGAGAGGATTAAGTACAATAATCTTACAGAATATAACACAACTCTGCCTAAAAATAAGTAGCCTTAGAAGTAATGTATGATTCAAAAGCTTACAATAATAGAACATTATCCCTTCTGTAGTTGCACTGTACTCTGAATGGACCCAGGCAAGATCACACCAATGCCCTTCACTAGGGTGAGTATTCCTGCATACCAGAGAACACCTGGAGAAATGGCTGTCAGCAGTAAATTCTCTCTGCTACTCTGTGTTGGCAGAGAGCAGCAGAACTTCACTTGGTGCATAAATTAAGAGTTGTAATCAATGCAATACATAGGAACATGAATTTTTAAAAAATGGGCCCATACTGAAGCTACTCTGTGGACTATCAGCATTCCTGTGGCTCTATTCAGATCCAAAGTTCTGGGCCCCACTTCATAGGATTTTCACATTGAGCATTAAAGTATAAGAAGCATTAATACATATAGACAAAAAAATTCCCAAAGAGATAAAATAAAAAAATAACACAACTAGACTTCACTGGCAATGCTTTTTTTAGTAGCAAACTTAATGTAGTATATATACAAGTTGATTTTTAATGTTGCACACTTGAAACTCATTGTCATACTACAGTGTTATTTCAGTAAAAAAATAAAAATATCTCAGTGAACTCAAGCCACGAAGGTTAGTGAATTATTTTACATATATATCATCACTCTATATATTTATAGTAAATTTATATATAAAATTTCTCTAATATGTAAAATAACTGTGAATATTTAAAATTATAATTCTTTGCAAATACAGAACAGTATATATTATAAAGACTTTAAATGATCTACAAGTTCTCTAGTGAAGAAGTAACAGCAAATCAGATTTTCCATGAATCCTTTTTTTCATACCTCTGTTTATATGTGAGGATGTCCCACTGGGTATGGTTTATTATCAAGGCAGGTGCAGATCCCTCATGGTAATCAGAAAAGGTTATGACTGTTGAATGTTCAGCAGTGTTTACATCCACCAAGAGACCCCCATTCTGTGGCAGAAAAAAATATACCTTTGAGATACTGATTTAATTTACAAGAGGAATTTCAATGTTACATGGACATTAAAAAACTTTTCTTAAATTCTTACTGGAAAGCTGGCTGTGACCACTTATAAAAATTTATATATAGTATTATATATTGACACAGTAGCACATTCAAATAATCACCAGTAGATTCTATAACATATTTTCATAAAATATTTTAAATTAAATTTCAAAAATCACAGAAATTTCATTTATAAAACTTATAAAACACGTAAACTTACCAGATCTTCTAAGCTCAATAAAGTACCATTATCCTGTTGGTTATAAAAGAATGGTTTGGAGGATCCTTCACAGCCCACAACTCTCACACAAAGTTTGCCTGACAAATTTTCTGGCCAAAATGGAAGGCACTAGAAAAAAGATAAAGTTATTATCAGTCTTAAAATAAAATGTGGTATAAATAAGATGACTAAAGTTTTTAATTCTAAATTTGACTGTGATGTGATTATGGCTAAATTCCTTAAAATATTACCTCCACATCACATATTAATCATATTAACACTGTAATGACTATTCGTGAAATGGAAGAAATCCTACCAGTAGAACAAAAACCTATTAGTACAGATAAATATACTTACAGAATAAATACATTTAAAAAATCAAAGGTCCTTTCAAGAACATCTCAACTATCTTAAGTATTTAAGAAATATAATCTAAATAACATTTCTGTTCATATCATTTTAATTTCTTAATCCACTGTGAATTCCTTGGCAGAGTATATTAAATGAGATAAATGTTAATAACAACTGAAAGCAAGGAAAGAACATCATAGAACTTGCTAGAAATATGACACTATCTGCCTAGCTATTTGATCTCAATCAAATCATACAATGCCTTGAGCCTTAAAAAAGTCTTATCTGTAAAACTGAGGTTTTAGTTCATAATGTAATCCAAAATAGTCTTTTGTTAAAGAATGCTGGGTAAATTCTATTTCTTAATAAAAATACTATTGTCATGAAACCCACATCAAAATGTATTCACTGCAAAATATACAAAGATTATTCTAAGTGCCTTCAAAAGGCCATACCTCTCATGAGTCCCCATTTGGCTGTGTTATGACTGAAATTCTTCCAGTTAAGCTTTTTGCTAAGTATTTTAGAAAATAATTGCAGAATTTTTTTTGAGACTAGGTCTTGCTATTTTTGCCAGTGGAAACACAGGCTCTCGTTGCCCGGGGGGGGGGGGGGGGTACAGACTCAAGCAATCCCAAGCCTCAGCTTCCCAGGTAGCTGGGATTACAGGCACGTGCCACCACGCCCAGCTATTTTTTTGGAACTAAGTCTCACTATGGGGCTCAGGCGGGACTCGAACCATGATCCCTAGCCCTGGCCGCTTCATAGGCTGAAACTTAAAGGCACGAGCCACTGTGCCCGGCCCTAATTGCAGAAATTTTTAAGACCTGCAGAAGAAGGGCTCCATACTACAGGCCATACAGTCTGGTTGAAAAATCAGGTAAATTCAAGCACTAATGCTTATCTTTGTACCTGTTCTCTTTTCCCACTCATTCTCGTTCCCTCATTCTCTTCATCATCTCAAATCTTACTAAGCTTACAAAGCACAATTCATATCCTATCTCCTCTATGAAACTTGACATTTTGATAGTAGACAACATGATCTCAATATCTAAAAATTTTACTGACCTCAGAGAAAAAGGAGATTCAATTTACTTCTCTGTAAAGTGTGGGGTCAAATTTTACAAAATTATCAAGGAAATCTCCAGCTTATCAATACAGAAATTCTACAACCAGCATAAATGAGCATCTCTCTCTTTTGAACCATGTGTTATATTACCTGACTCTTATGCCCTCAAAACAAGATTATAAGTTTGTATAAGTACCTGACTAATATTTAGACCTTACATAGTACACTGTCGTTATGCATTTTCACAGTACATGTTATGTTCAATACACATAGAAAGAAAAAAGAATGAGTTTTAATTGTCAAGACTGGGCTACAGTATTATCAACAATCTTTTTTTAATAATGTTTATAGTGCAAAAAACATATTTGAGAGATGGCTGTTGGATTTTAAAACACAAGTATGGTAAATAGAAGGGTAACAAAGAATATACAGTGCTTAGTTATATGTCTGTACTTAGTGTACCATTAGGAATTGGTTATATTAAAGAAAAATTTTACCTCAGAAGAAGCAATATAATTCCACTTATTAGTTGGCATTGAGCCATCAGATGCAATTTCACCAACTTCAAGTTCAAATGATGATTTGTTTGCAATGGTACAAAATGGTGTCAGAGTAACTACTCGTGTAAGATTAAAGCTGCTCATTTTGATGCTCACACCAATCTGTGAAAACAAATAAGTTTATGATTTCCTGGTACTTTTTATAACCTCACTAAAATATACACGTACATACATTCACACACAGACATTCTATTATACATTGAAAGTAAGATTCGTTTAATTATTATAAATCATGTTCCCCCAGAGTATCTTCATACAATGAAAAAAATTTGTGACTTCAGCGTAGTTCTACCAGAAATCACTTTAAGAAACATCAATCAGCAACTTAACTAAAGATGATGATTTATAACAGATTTATTTGCATTTTCTATACTTTTTAACATTTCAAAATAAATTATTTATAATAAGTGTACAGACTCAAGTTTACTGTTTTGTTATGGGTGATTTTAATAGACAAACATTTCTAAGCAGTAATATAAAACCTGAAAATTGGCAATAAAGTGTTCACATTTTTACAGTCAAATTAAGTTTTAGGAAATGTTTGGAAAAAAGTGGTACAGAACAAGGATACTAGCGGTTCTAAGTATTTACCAAGTTGCTTATTTGCATAGATTCAACTCACTATCTTAAACTTAGACACATTTCCAGTTTTTTTTAGTAACAGTGGTCATAAAAATGTATAAAGACATTCACTTTGGATTCAAATTGCTGTACCTTTTGGAGTGAGCTGGTTTGTTGAATTATAGATAACATGAATAGAGTCAAAGGGATATAAATCAGTAGGATCTTACCAGGTATTCCATATTGTTGGCAGGACACTTCACACACCCATAACTTCCTACTGTATCCAGTGAAAAACTATTAGACCAGGAACTAGTTGAAATTTTCAATTGTACCTACACCAGAGAACACATAACATCATATAAGAAACATAGAAGATTGTATTAATTTACCTATTAGAAAGCTCCCGGACCACTGGAAATTGACTTAGCATCATATAACAAAAACAACATAATCTAAACCAAACTGCAAATAGAAGACAGTGAAAGCAGAGCTCTGACTTTCCCATTCATGTCCACAACGAGAGTGGTAAATTTAAGGATGTATATCAATGAGACATTCTGTTGGTTTTAAAGGAATCATAAAATTGTATTTTCTGATATTAGATTTGATATAAAGCTAACAAGTTCTTAAACGTCTTACATATAAAGAATTTATGTCTTTAGTATTATTCAATCAGTGCTAAGTGAAAGGCATTGTGATAAGCATAATGGAAGCTAATAGGACACTTCCAGTCTTCCAACTAAAAAGAGAGATAGGAAAGTCACTAGTAATTATGATGCAAGACTTAATGTGATAAAAGCCATACGAGAGTTACAAAATGTTACTGAGATAAGAAGGTAAGCATTTACTTCTGGCAGTGAGATTTAGACAGAGGTTTACAGAAGAATCCTGTTTGTATTCCTGTATTAATTTCCACCTACACAAGTAGATTATAAAAAGTCTGAAAACAGCCAGAACTCATACACAGAAGAGGTAATTACAAAATCATATACTAAACAATAATCAACACTGTGAGACAATGATTCTCAAAACCTGGTTTCCAGACCAGCACCATCGGCATTACCTAGGAACCAATCAGAAATGAAAATTCTCTGACCCTACCCAACATTTTGAATCAAACAGGGGGAAAGAAGAATATATTAAAGAAAAGTATGTATCAGCACGTGTATATTAAAACCCTCTAAAATATTCTATTACACACTGAAATTTGAGAACCAATCCTCAAAGAAAACAAAAGGATATCTAGCCCTTCTTGAGAAGAAAATCTTCACACATGTCAGGCCTGAGCAGAATGCCATAAGATGAAATGCAGATAATCAGGAAAGATATGGCAGACAAGAAAAGAGCAAGGGGAAGAGGCATGTTAGTCAAATGGTATAGTATATCCAGAGGCCTAGAGGTGAGTACTTGGGGAAATGTATGCTAGGCAATATCAATACGAGTCTAGAAGAGGAAAACAAAAGGAGAAGGAAAAAAGAGAAGAAGAGACTTGAATGCAAAGGACCAGGGTTAGGCCACACGTTTCTCTTTCAAAGACTTGACTTAAAACTTCTTATTTAGAAGGACTTAGTTCATATGAGCCAAATTCAACTGTCCCATCTTTTGAAATGTTATTCCGTCACTGATAATTTACATAAAATCAAGTTTATACATGACGCTACTTCAAAATCAAAAGAATTCTAGAACCAGTGGGAAAAAGGGAAACTCGGCATTAGGAAAGAGTTGTTGGTAGTCCCTGATATCCAATTAATTATGTTTTCCTTTTAAGTCTTCTTGAACCCAGTTAAGACTGGTCCAGGTGAAGGTGGGAACCAGGTCCTTTCCAATCAGGCAGGCACTTGGAGAAGACATCCAGTGCACCCCCACCATGGCCTAAGCAGCTGGCAGAGTGGGAGGCAAGGGTAAGTACTATACCACCAGGACCTTAGGGTCTTAGGAACTCCAGGGTCCAGGGAGCTCAGGCTGGGGAAGCCGGCCTCTGCCCCTCCATGTGGGAAGGGGGTGGGAGCTGAGCATCTCAGCTGGGGGGTCCCCCTCAGGTTTACTCCAACCCCAATAGACCGGCACTAGCAATGAAGAATCCAGTCTCCTGTGCCCTGTGGCCAGCCATGGTGACCGGTCACAACACCCCACAGATGCCAGTGGTTCTCGCCCCAGGTCTGAGGCTGTGCGACTGCTAGGGACAAGCCTCAGAGAGCCAATGTGGGTGAATGTGTGGGCTAGAGACACAGGGGGCCTCTGGGCTCCTGAGCCCCATGACCAGCCATGGCAACTGGTGGCAACACTCAGCCGGGAGCAAAAGAGGCAATGACCCCTGGGTAAGCCCCCAAAGCCTGGAGAGTCCAGGAGGGGTGATGGATGGGGTTTTAGCCCCATCTACCAGTGGATGGTTGTTACACGGGGCAGCCATCTGCAGCCTGGGTTGGCCAGGGCATGTTTCCCCCAGACTCCACCCCAGAGGGCGCTAGTGAGGGCGCATGCCAGCCATCTGGGACCTACCCAAGCAGGGAGGTATTGGTGTGTGTGCGCCAGGGGGGAATGCCCCTTCCATCTCACTCTTACCCCAGTTAATCTTCAGGAGGAGGAACATACATAAACTCCATCACAGAATGGGCAAGGGACCATATAAAAATCCAGCCCACAAGCCTGAGCTGGATAAAGCAGATGAACAATCAAGAAAACTAGTGAATGTGAGACAGAAGAAACAACTATGGAAACACGATGTCATGTGGGGTACCTACACGCTCACCAGGTATAGATAACCCAAGACTTCATTTCAGAGATGCCTTTTAGGAGACCAAGGAGCCCCTCCCCACACTATGGGAGAGGAGAGGAGGGCCAAATACTGGGGGCAATGTCTCCACAGCAGAGCTGCAAAGGGAGACAGAGGAAAAAATCTACAATGGCCACTCACGGACGCCTGTATCCACAGAGAAACTTCTTCACTGACACTGATAGGGGTGAGACCACCTAAATCTGATGTCAGAACCATAGATAAAGGAGCAAAACAACAGAGATGGGATTGGAGAAGTCAGCCTCCAATGAGAGAGCATGGACAGACCACAAATAGATATAGACTGGCTGCCCAATGCAATCTCAGGCTGAAAACCTACCAGCAAGGTTCGCCTGGTTCCAATGACACAGTCCCTCACCCAGTGAAAGAACACTGCCACATGAAAGAAAAAGGCTAATGGACTTAGCACAGACTAGTAAACAATAAAGAATGGGGTTTGAGAGAATGGAGGTGGTTCCAGTGGAGGAAGGAGGGGGAGGTAACCCAAGAATCATTTACCGAGGTTGTGATTTAAAGAATAAAAATAAATAAATAAAATTTAATGAATAAATAAAGTCTTCTTGGACCTAATTCATAACAATAGGACATAGTAAATAAGTAAGCATGACTTCATGGAGCTAATAACTCCCAAATTTCCAGGTTAAGGATTTATCTGTTTCAATTTTTTATCGCAATGAAAACACACCTTATTTTTACTAAAAATATTCTTCTTCTTGAAAGAGAACAAAATAATATCCCTTAAATCTGCTGGATGTTTCACATGAATATCTTCTGAACGATACTGAAGAACCCGAGAAGTCTTGTTGATAAGCCAATAAGGACTAAAAACAGATAGCACCATCCGACTACCAACTCGCCTCACGTGGATTGACAGGTCCAGTGTCATCAGTTCTGTGGAGTTAGAAGTAAAACACACAAGAAAGAATTCGGGGAGTGTATCACATATACGGAAATGTCCATTCCAGCTTTTGCCTTGATATTCCAACAGGACTAATTCCATTATTTCTCCACTGATTCTTGAATGTAAAACATCGGCGGCACTACCTTCTGCTAGTTCATGACCTTCTGCTGTTCCCTAAAAATAAACAAAAATTAATTCACTTGGCAAATTTTTTAAAACTCATGCAATAGCAACATCCTGCAAATGATGAGTAAACTACCAGATTCAGATGAACTACCAAGTCTTTAGTAAAGACATTTTTTACCTATCAGGACTGCCAATAATCACTAAGGATTAAAAAAACAACAAATACCACAGCATCATAGACAAAGGTAGAAACTATCTTTTGGTCAACAGTATACTAATGCCCTTAAGTTTTAAGAAGTCAAAAGCTATGCCATGAATCAATGCCTGGATTCAAAAATCCTGTCCACTGTCCATTAATTACTTCTACTTCAGCTTTGTCTCCCATTCATATTTTTGCTCAATGGTGTCCATATAAAAAGAACAAGGAAAATGGCATCAAACTATTCTGACAAATTAAGTAATGTACAATTATTTGAAAAATTAATGATAGCAACATAATACATAAGACACTTTCCTTACTGAAAGTGTCTCTTGTATAGTCTTAGCTCATTTAACTAATTTAGTTTCTACACTCAGGGATGGCTCATCAGACAAAGGAAACACAATTTAGGTTCCAAGCATTTTCTTGAGTCTTATATTTTAAAATGCTGTGGCAAACAGAAATTTCAAAATATTTATCATTCCTTCTTATTAGAAAATTTTCTTGATTGTTTCTAAAAACAAACAGCAATTATTTTTAAGTTTGAACCAAATGATTATATAACAAGATAAAAACTAAACCTTAACTCCAGAATAAATTAAGATAGAATATTTTCTTACAATCTTCTTCCTTTCAGTTACAAAGATTTTACTTTACTAAGAAAGAGATTATTATGACATACCTTATAGTAAATAAAGGAGAGTTTGATGGTAAGGATTTCAATGCATACATTCATATTCCAACCCTACCACTTATTAGTTGTGGACTCGTGTCTGTCCCATCAATAAATCAGTTACCTCATTTGTAAAATGCACCTAGAAATAGTACCCACTTCAGAAGGGTTATTGTAAGGATTAACTATGTTAATATATGTAAAGCACATGGTATAATGGTTGGCATATAACAGACTTTGTGTCAGCTTATTATTATTTCAAAGATGTTATGAAAAACACTGATCTGAACCAAAAAAAATCATTAAAAAGAAAAATTTAGAATTCACAATGCAACATTAAATTCCAAATAAAATGCAAAAGACATACCTCAAGTAAATATTTTAAGGAATATGGGAGAAGATTTCTCAAGGTGAGGGGAGGATAAAGATGAATAATATAAGCTGGATCCCAATCTTCCCCATGTGTAGCTATATAACTTAATTCATCAGGCAGAGCTACTGTATTCACTATGAGAGGTAAGAAGTTGACTTCTACTGATGGACACTGCAGCATACACCTGACTTCTGTGCTCCTGTGAAGTTCTTCCTTCCAGGAAATGTAGGTGGTAGATTCTTTATACTGCTTCTCTAAGATACCAGCTGGCTGAATAAACAATTGACATCTACAGAAAAGATTGGTTAAAAAGATTTTGACTGAGAACTTAAGAGCAAGAATCTCATTAAAGCTTCTTGATAATTTTACAAGGCAAGTATTATTTTTCTTTTTTCTATAGATGAGGTACCAAGGATAAGAAAGGTTAAGAAACTTGGCCTAAATCACACAGTTAATTCACAGTGGAACTTTTTGGAAAAAAACAGTAAATAACAACTATTTTTTTTAATCCTCATTGCAAATAAAAAAAATTAATAAGTCTCAGAAAATTTTTAATTGTCATTGAATTGATATTTTAAAATGTCAAATGAATATCTGTATCTGTAACATTCAGTGAAAATATAAATGAATTTCTCTAAAGCTGTATGTCTTAAAATTGGCTTTTACAGATACTTAAAATCAAAAATATGAAATATATTTTTCTAAAATATTGATTCATGAATTCACAGAATTCAAAATATATATCCTGAACTTATAAAACAGTATATTCAATGAAGTATTTACCTATATGAGTCTAAAGGAACATGGAACTCTTCTTCAGGTCTGGCAATTCCAATACGCTCCAATAGCTTAACATTTTTAACATATTTATAGATGATAAATGCAATAGAAAAGTGGTTTTTAATCTGTTGGACAAAAAAAAATATGAATTGTTAAAAAAAGATACATAAATTCAAACAAAAACTGAGTTACACACAATTACTTTTAGATACACAAAACTTAAAGTTAATATTGAAGGCAATTTTTATGTTAAAAATTTTAGGATATTTGTGCTACATATATATTAAATTTGATGCTTAAAAGACAAATAGGAAATATCAGAATATTCATAAGTTCTAAATATTACTTAATGACATGTAATGTTAGTATATAATCTTTCAAATATGCATTAATTATTGGAAGATTTATCAGACTACTTTTCTATTATAACTACTTTTCAATGCAACATGTGACTAGAAAAACAGCAAAAGAAGTATTCTGAAGTGTGTAACAACTCTCTTCTTGACTACAGCGTGATAGATGCTAGAGCATGTCACAAATGAAGAAATAACAATGACTAAAATTGAAATACTTGCATTTTATCTTATATATAGAAAATATTTATGGTGAACATATACTGAAACTTACAATAATAAACAGAGAAAGAAAAATGAATACATCCTTAAAAGTAGAAAATAGAACAATTATATAAGAAAACAATGCTAAATATTTTCCTGGGTAGAATCATTTCAATATTCTTTCACACATACTTGAAATATAGTGCCAAGTGATATACCAAGAGAATGAACTATTATCCTATTTGACAATTAACTATATAATTCAATATTTCTCAACTCTGATTCTTTAAAGGAATAGATGAAAAGATGCACAATTTTAAATCCAGGAGATATTAAAAAATAGACTTTAAATTAACAAGACTGCTTTACCAGACATTTAAAATAAAGAATTACAAAAGCAAGTAAGATATATAATGTCAATCACTTCAATCCATTTATATTTTTAAAAAGTACTGATCTAATGATATTTTATTCTATTCCTATCTATATTCAGCTAAATGATATAATATCTCTCTTGATATACTTATTACCTATTTATATATTTTTTCTTATTTTATGTATGCTGAATTTCCCCTACCACCATGTCACCTGTGACCAACATCCTATTCACTTGTGCTCATACTTAAAGGAACACAATTCACTTTAACGCATTACCTGCAGAGGAGAGCGAAGGGTTATCACTTTATTTCCTTCAGTTGCATCAATCTGTACCAACACTGAGTCAGAATGACTGGCATTGGGATTCCGTACATTATACAATCGTCGTCCAGGCCTGGAAACAGGGATTTTTGCAACTTCTGTATACCCATGAGGTACTAGATAGAAGACCACACGTGAGAAACATTCTAAATATTAAATTACTTACATTTTTTGATGACAGAATAATTATTCAGTAACTCTAAAAGACAAAACAATTCTTCCTTATGACTAAAGATAATGACTACACAAAATGTAATTATAAGACACAGAACTAACAAAGAAAGAAAATCAGTATTTATTACAAAAATTTTAACCTCACACAACTTTTCTTGGAGTTATAAATGTGTTAAAACAGACAAAATTCACCTTGTTCCCTGTTTTCTTAACTATATAACAAAAATCTCCTTTTCTTTGTAATGATAATAATTATTATCAATATTTTAAAACTTTCTTCTTAAATTTTTGAAGCATTCTACATATTTAAGGGGGTAGAAATAATTTACTTTTTTAAAACACTTTTAATCAAGTAAAATTTTCTGAAGTTTAAAAGAATCACGAGTTTACCAACACCTTTGATCAAGTCTTTAGAAATGTTGCACCATAAGGTGTTTCCACCAAATATTTTCCACATTTTATCAAAAATAAGACCACACCCAAAATTCCACAGTTGCCCTTAAAATAAGCATAGCTTACCAAAGGTCAAATTGTAGAAGGAGCTTTCTTGACGGCTCAGTATAGATCGTTTCCCATGACGTGAAGGTTCCATGCTGGCACAGTCCAATTCCAAATTCTGACCAGCATCAACATCATAAATATCACTTTTCTCGGGAGAACCCATTACTTTGAGATTATGATTGGGCTTCACCTTAATGGGAACACCTACAGCATTTTTTACTGTAAAAGGAGCCCTGTCTTTTAAAGAGTAATCAAAAGTAGAGGCCGCACCCTCTGAAAAACCCTGAAAAGGAACATAACATCACAATGAAATTTTCACAAAATGCATTCTTTCAAAAATTAAACGACATTTTAAAAAAAATTGTTTTTATCACAAACAACGACTAGCTAAATGTTTCAACTTATATATAAGTAAATTAAAAAATAAAACTTAATAAAAGCAATCAGAACAAAAAAATAATAAAACAAAATTCCATCTGAAATACTCAAAACAAACACTAAACATACTTTTGCTAAGTTGTTGAAAACACTAAGACAACTTTTAGATATTGTTATATTCATTGTATCTCCTGAAGAAATATGAACTGCTGTCTGTGGCTCAGGAAAAAAAATAAAATCATCCCCAGGCATCAAACTTTTATCCTGGACTGGATTCTTCTTTACCTGTAAGAATAAATAACAAATTTATTAATCAATTAATAACAAAATTAAACTACTCTCTATAAAAATTAATTCTTCTAGATGAGTCACATCACATTAAGACTTCTCAAAAATCTCATTTTCAGAAATATTCAGTGGTTTACTTTAATTTAGCACAGATCAGCATTCTTTTTTTCAGTGGTAGTCAAAGCATGGAGAAGTGCTGATAATTGTGTCATGAACGCACTCAAAAACAGTAACAATATTTGTCTCTTGTGCATTCCCCAGAACAATCCATTTACCCAGTGTTGCCTGACTAATTGGTCATTATGTGCTCATCAGCAATCTAAGATAACTCTAAGTGTACATTGATCCTTACTGGCTGTAACATTTGGAAACAAGTTTCTTTCCTTCTATACTTTACCAGTTGTACCTATAAATAATATAAGCCTTAAGTCAGTCATCAGAGTTTTTGTTCTAAAACCATTCAAAAGTCTTGTAAAAATTTTTTGTTAGCTTCCTTAGGTCACAGAGATGTAGGTCAGGAATATTACTTCTATTTAATGGGGAGGAAATTAGAGCAGAGATCAAGAGACTCGTTGTCTTTAAAGTAAGAACATGCTCAATCAAATTCAGACAATGTGACACTTGAGTTATGTTGTCTTAGAAAGAGATGCCATGATAATTTAAACATATATTAATCTAAAAAAAGTTAAGGATTTGTTAGTCTAGAAAAAATCTGCTTTCATCTCTAGGCCTTTCAAGTGTTCTCAAGAAGTACCATTAAAAAGATAAAAGCGTTCATAAACTAAAATAGCAGTCTCAAATAATTTGGTCTCTTAAGTTCACTGAGGATTCCAAAGAGTTTCATATATGTGGATTATATCTACCAACATGTACTCTAATTTAAACCAAAATTGAGAAAATGCTAGTTCACTAAGAATAACAATTACATGTTAACACAAATGATATTTTTAGCAAAAAAAAAAATTTTTTTTTTAAATTTACAAATTTCTTCAGTGTCTGCCTAAAGACAAGACGGATTCTTCTTTATTCTTATTTCTGCTTCTATTTTTTCTTTTTTCAGTATCATGGAAATGTTGGCAAATTCCATTGTACTCTTATAAGAGAAATAAAACTGATATAAAGCATCCATTATTATGAAAAGAGTCATGACTTCATGGACCTCCTGAAAGGTCCACAAGGATCCTGCACCACATCTTGAGTTTCACAAAATAAAAAAAAAAAAAAATACAGATGAATATGCTTAGTGTGTCCTATAGAGACATTTTATGCCTTCCTTACATGAAGTCTTAAATTCCATTGTCTCTTTCCTGCCACTCTCTCAATCAGTGGCTCCCAGACAGCATGAATTTCATTATAATAGTGAACCTGGAAAGGCACAAAATAATGAGACAAGTTTAAATGTTTATATAACCAATAAGAAGAAACTACGCTGATAACAATTTAAAAACACACCTAGAGACAGAAAGAATATACATAAAGAATATATGTATTTTCTTTATTGCTGCAAACATTCTTCAGCAAAAGCATATGTAAAAGGTAATGACTAGACAAATAATACTATATATCAATATAGTATAGTAATGACTAGATAAATAATACTGTATATCAATATAACAATAATATTATATATATATATATATATCAATGCACAAAGAAGAAAAGCTCAGATCTTAAGCCTGCAGTTGTACTTTGGGAAGCTAGTACTAGCAGTACTAAATAATGTAGTCATACCTCTAGTGTCATGTCAGCAGCAGCAGTCATAAGGGAAGTCCAATTTTTGATATTTCCTGAAATCTTAGATTCTGCCAATAATAAAGGTACAGTTCGATGCCCAAGGCCACATTCTAAGGTAATTTGAATTGATTCCACAGTAAAAGCACAATTTTCCTCTATCAATGTATGCTGAATATCTTTGAAATTTTCTGTTACTTCGGTTGCCATGTCAACACCAAGAAACCAAGAGTTAAAATCACTGATAGATTTGATATCCCAAAGATTTTTCATTTCCTTAGATGTATGCTTGGATTCATCTTCTTTTGTTTTTGGAGAAATAGCAGCCATAATTGTCATCACAGTATTAAGAATTATGGGTGAAATCTATGAAAAGGAGAAAAAATTTAGAATAAATTCTTTCCCAGATGAGAAGAATCAATACAATATACATAAAAGTTAAAAGTAACTAATTAAAATTTTAAATATATCACTTATAACTAAAGAAAACACATTATCATGTCAAGTCAACTAACCTCAAAATATTAAATTCTGCTCCAGATTAGTCTGGATTTATATAGTTTATCTTAAATGCTAATTGTCAAGACCTAAAGCTAACCTGATTAATAAAAAATAAAGAATAACATGTGGACAGAGAAATGTAGATTTGCGCTGAATTTTTCATTTTCATCCAGCTGCAATGAGCTAAACCAAAGTGTCTGAGCTCCTTAAAATATACATACTTGGCTGTCCTGTCTTATTCAATGAGGAATCCTGAAAGTCACCATGGATTCTCTTTCACTGACCCTAAGATTTGCAAATTCCACCACCTATTAGCTTTGCATAGTGTCTTTGCTCAACTCCTCTCACTGGCCCACAGTTCTCAGCCCTCACACTGCCAGTGAGCTGAATTTTCTAAAACATGAGCTGAGCATGTTTCATTTTTTTAACTCTTTAAAAAAGTAAATTTGTTAAAATTCAGGCCATGACGGTCTAGTAATTTTAAACACTGAGCAAAAACTATGTTGTTATTAACATGTTAATTCAAATGAAATTAGTTTGAACCAGGGTCAAGTCATTATTGCTTATTTACCTATATAGCTAAAGCTATTATTAGAATTAGCATTAAGTCTCATCTTTATGTCCCCCAGAGAGAGAGAGAGAGAGAGAAATACATTTTGGTAAGTATTCTATATCTTCCTTTTGTAAGTAGTAATAAGCTAATATTATGAATCTGAATGCCTCTGGAGAACAAAGATTCTCTTTCAATGTTTCAAACAAGATTTAAAAAAATAAATCCTACTAATTAATTTGCTTCTAGTATAAATCTATCATAAATGATATTATAAGTTAAATAAAACATCTAAACAGTTATTAAACTCAATCAAATTATGCCTTCAATAAAAGTCTAAAAAAGGCAAATAGGAAAGCGACCTCATTTTTCCATCCTTTCTTTCCTTCTCTCTCCAGTTCTACTCTCCTCTCCAAACTCAACACCCCAATGTAATAAAGAAAATTAATTTGATGATTTGTAGGTAGCTTATAAATACTCCTTTAAAGAAATAAAAAGAAGCATTTGCATTATTTAAAATATATTTTAATGTCAGAGCTATGCATTAATTACCAAAGACATGACTGCAGAGTGTTAGTCTTATGGGAGATGTCAAAAGATGCTGTCTCATAGCTGTAAGTACACAACATTATTAGGAAATTAAAATTTTTTGCTCAAATGATATGACAGGCAGTTACCTTAATTATAAATTCTTCAACCTTAATATTTATATTTTGTTTCCCCGAAGTCCATGTACATTTTTCCATAAATAAAGAGCAGGGTTGTAAGACCTAGAAATGAATGAAAATCACATTTCCTCAGTAATTTCCTTAGTATATACATAATACAATAGCATTTCTTGCTTAATTTGAAATCTCTAAATAGAAAGTGTACTACGAAAAGCAAAAAGGCAGGTTAACTTCACTGAGAATCTCTTGTCAGGGCTCTTTTTTACACAAGTCTATGAACATTTTCAAATGATTTTGAGAAGTCATAATCAATTTCTTTATGTCAAATTCTGAATTTGACCATTAGAAGTTTAAAATGATTCCTTTTGCAAAGACACATTTCAAGTGATGTCCTCAGTAAAATAAGTTTTTAAGATATCAATAAAAATAAACTAAAGACTATAGGAAGGTAGGTAAATGACAGTTTCCAGATGATTAACAATGAGTTCCTCTTGAATACCATATAAGGTAATTACTAGAATAAATTTTCAATACTCAATCTAAATGCTTTACTAAGACTCTAAAACCTATATTCTTTAATTCAAGAAATGATTGTGCCAGAATTGAATGACAAATTAGTCGTAGATAATTTTCACTTAAAGAAAGTTAGATAACCTCTTAGTGGAGTAACTAATATAAGCTTTCTATGACATACTCAACAATGATCCTATCAAAGAATGTTTCATGATCAACTACAGACTAAACCTAGCACTGCACTTCTTTATGCAAGTTATTAGGTCACAAATACTTGAAGTTTAAAATGATACTGCAAATGAATTTTACATAATTCTCTAACATTAAATTTGTCAATTTAACATAAAAATGTATATGGTGATTTAATTTATTAACCAAAATCATATTTTAATGATAATATAAAAATATAATTCAAACTAACTTTTAATAATAAAATATAATCCCTTGGTACGTGATTTCAACTAAACTTTTTTAACCTTAACTCAAATATTTAATATTCATCCACTCAGTGGGCAGGTCCTGGTGCATAACAACCACCAAAAAAAAACAGCTTAAAGCAAATGTTGATTTGCATTACGATTCAAATACTGTTCAACAGAAGGTGTAAAGAAAACCAGTCAGGAAATAGTTCCCAGTTCTCTTTCTGGCTGCCATGGCTAAATCATTTAACAGCTTTCCAACTCAACATTCTTATCTATAAAACCTCAAGTTTTGCAATAAATAATCGCTAAAGTTCTACAGAGTTGTCAAATTCTATGATTCTATGAATTAATCATTTCTGACATTCTTCAGTCCAAATAGGGATATAAGGTAATGCTTACTGTAGTAATGTTTTTCTTTCTTTTTTCTCGGAGAAAAGGGCAAGCAAGTACTTTAAGATCTCTCACAGAGGCTTCCATCATCTGTTCAAGTTTTGAGGTTGACAGAGAGAGGTTACATTCACATGAGGCTGTCAAAGCAGGCGCATCAGCCTTTGTCAGATTGGCAACAAACACCACTTCTGGATCTGTGATTTTGGCCTTTAAAGTCATATTTGGTCTTACAGAGTCATCTGAAGAAACAAAAATAGGAACCAATAAAGTTATAGACTAAACCTTGTCACCTGAGGACATGCTATCTACAAATTATTAGGTGTTTTTAGCATCCCATTATAATGGAAATGGCAAAATTAAAGTTAATAATTGACTAATACTAATTACAAATGATTACTAACATATGCTTATTGTACAAAATAATGCAATTATCTTGCATTATTGATCCCTGTCATAAAAGATTATTCCCACTTTACCTATCAGGGATAGTATAAGTAGATAATATACAGAGGAGTGTGTATTGTGATATGTTGGAGAGAGAATGAGAATATAGGAAATGGAAAAATAAACACTGATAAAAAGTAAACATTAAGTTGTTTACTTTGATTTAACCCTGAAGTTCAGTCAGTGTCATACAATAGCCCAATTACACTAAGAGAAATCAAATATGACTATTGTTTAAGAAAAATTAAAGATAAATGAAAAAAATTAAAAAGTCTGACCTTACCTATAGATGGTAGCTTTCCAATCTTACTGAGTTATACATTAAAGAGAAAAAAAGCCTGCCTCTAATCAATTAAAATTTAAGAAAGAAAATCACTGGTTTACTTGGTATTGTTGGAATAAATTAGATTAGAATGAATTAAAAGAACTAATGTAATGTTAGAATAAAAAAACAGAGCTTCTTAGAAGCTCTAGTTAGAGCTTCTAATTAGAATAAAAATAACTAGAATAAAAAATTAGAGGTGCTTCTCATACAAGATTTGACATGCACAAAGTGCTCTACAGAATTTGTTATGTAAGTTTATGTCCAAGGTCCACTTATGTTAGCTCCACTAAAATCTTCACCTTTTATTTTACCTGTTCAATTGCTTTTCAGTATGCTAAAATTCTTCCAAATATTTTATTTAAAACAAGATTTTTTCTTCTATAAAACGGGCTGCCAGCCAAAAGCCCAAATTGACTCCCACTATTTTTGGATGAGTAAAGAAATGTTAATGTCAGAGTTGGAAGCAGAACAGTGGTTTCCTTATCCCTAATAACATATATATCTACTCTACATTTTTTCTTAAAAATGTACCCTAACTGAAGATTTTCTATAGAATATATTTACTTTTTAACATCATTTTATGTTTTTAAATCCTTCATTTATCTTTTTTTCATTTGTAATTTTTATTAAAAATACATAGCAGGTTGTTATCCATGATATATCACTTCTGCTAACCTTTCTCCATCTTGCTTTTTGCTGTGGCAGTCTGTCGTAGTGGAATCTGGGCTTCTTTTGCCATATTTTCAGGACTTTGTGGCATAGCTTTGACAAAGAATTCTGCCACAGTCATCAGAAATTCCACACTGGCACACACATACAGCTTGTCGAGAACAGCATCAATATGACTTCCACTGCTGTCTTGTTTGTAATTAATATCAATCATAGAACTGTTGTTATCTTGGTGATCCTTCTTGTCAATCATTCTGAAAAGTATACGATCATTATTTAATTCTACCAAAATAACTAAAAAGATGAACATTTTTCTATATATTTTAATAATCTTTCTGTCATCTTCAGTTTATAATCTGAAGAAGATATGGGTCAGTATCAGCAGTGCCTAGCAGCAATGCGATGTACAACATCAAAGCTAAATAATGTTGCAGCAAGTTCAGAGATGACAAACCTTGATGTTGCTCTCTCAATACCTTCTCTGAGATCATCAAGAGTGCACGTCTTAAGTTTAATGCCAACATTCATTGAGCCATCCTTAAACATCTTCCCTGTGGAAGCCATAAGATGTAGTCGGAGTTCACCAAGTCGGAAACTATCATTATGAAATGATAGTTTGGTTTCCTGTGGCACATTTTTCATGTATAAGAATCAATTATCTCTAAGTATTATGTAATTACTTTTAAATATATTTCTTAACTCAGATATTAAAGGTAAATTGATCTCACAAACTTTTAAAGTATAAATTATTAAAACAAACAAAAGAAAACGCATATTGTCACTGTATATATACAAGCAAATACCTCTATGTGTGCAATATTCAACATTAATATATAAAAATATATCCGATTTATAATTCAAAGCAAAGTAAAATAAGCAGGAACTTTTTCAACTAATTAACTGATAAGCATTTAGAGAACTCTTGTTTATAAAACAGTGATAGAAATTATGAGACATATGAGACAAGACATGGTGGGTAATCTCAATGAGCTTTTATCCTAATTGAAAAAAATAGAAATAGAAATACATTATAAGGAACTTTACAAGGAGATGCTATAAGTTGCAAATGACAAAAAAATGATGCATAGTCATCTAACTATTCATATTTGTAGCTTCTCATATTACACAAAAAATTATATACAATTCGATAAAAAATTAAATAGGAAAAATTCAAAGGATCAAAGATCACTGTGGGTTGTTGTAAACTGATGAAGGAAAAATGAAATTACTTGAGGATTGGACACTGAGTAGGACTAGATAGGCTAAGGGAAGGTAGAAAGCATTCTAGATGAACAAAAAACACAAACTAACAATTCAAGTCTCCCTGAGAGTACAAGAATAGATTGCTCAGGCTTGAATATTTCAGGGAAAGAATGATAGGGAATGAGGTTGGAAAGAAAAATAGAGGTACAATAAAGATATTAAATTTAAACTAAAGAAAGATTAGAAGCATGAACAAAATAAAGAGAGAGTATCACCAATACATATTCTAAAGTCAAACAGAATTTAATAGATGTGGGCATTTCAAGGTGAGATTTTGCATAAAAAATACAGATATTCTAAAACTTAGTAACAAGACTAGGATTTGTTTAAATTACAGAAATTTACACATACCTGTTTAATATCATTGTTGTAAAGAATAATGGAAAGAGATTCAAAGTGAAAATCAAATTGGAGAGAGACATTCTGGTTCATTAACATCTTTGAGTCTGTCAGATCTTGTTCTGATGTTTCAAATATAAAAATGAAAATTAAAGAGCTTTAAAGTAGATATGATTTTATAAATATCTTAAAATGGGAATAATTTCCTATTCTAAATTTATATCATATGTTCTGTAATGGTCAAATCATATTACATGAGATAATAAATATGGAAATGATTTATTTCATAACATTTATTATAGTGCTAACAGCACTAGCAGTCTACATTAAAAGGTGGGGGTGGACTTGCAAAAATAATATAAGTTTGAAAAAAACCTTCAGAAAATGACTACTTATTACATGAAAGTTTATGATTATCAAAGCATTTCAGGGAACTGTTTATAAGTAAATCTAATGAGATGAAACTATAGGCGCAGGAAAGTTAAATACTTTGCTTTTTTTGGTCCTAGAATATGCAGCTGGTCAGTAACAGAGTCTCTAATAGCTAAGGGCACATCTTAATATCTCTAGTGACCTTTATCACCCAACATACTACCTTTTACAAAAACAAAATGCAATTCATCAGCAGAGTCCAATAGACCTCAATGTGGGGCAGGCAGTCCTTGAGATTGTGAAATGAATGGATTTCAAGAAATAATTCTGTTTTTTTCCCTCATTTTTAAGCAGAAACTTCATAGACAGTTAAGAATAGATAATACTTCAACCACTCTTGTAAAACCATTCTATAATCCCTTTTGGAGACTGATTTTATTCTTTGGCCATTTAGAGAAAAGATTACTCTTAAAAGTGACTGGAAAGGCAAAAACTTTTAAACACATAGACTTCTATGAATTGGAAAATACATGGGTATTTTTTCTTTACTTTTCCTAAAAATAATTTATATTTCCACCCTTCATCATCTTCACAGCTTTCACCTGAACTCACTAATTTTCCCAAGTAAAACTAACTGACCATATATTTCCTCACTAACCACATAGAATCAGAAATATGATTTGTTCATGCCTAACCTAAACATAATTAGATCATTTATCCCAAAAAGCTTGTTGTACATAGTTCCTGTGTAACCACAGCACTCTGCTTTTCTTTTATTTGTGAATATGCTGACATGCATGAACTCAGCCAGTTGGTACTGGCCACAAGAAGCACTCATAACTATACACTTGAACCAGAAACCTTATTTTGCATGCTGCTCTATTCATTTTACGTGTTCAAACCACATGAGATCTAACAGTAAAAGAAAGAGTGTTAGTATGGTACTACTACTACTTGGCAGTTTTACCAACTGTTATCAGATTTTAATAGCTGACAATCTGAAGATTATAAAAGTATAGTAGCCTTAGCCATATAAGGGTAAAAAGCACTTCATCTTTTTTTACCCATGGAAATACTAATCTCTTAACAGTCTTAAAACATGATATTCACATTAATGACTTTAATTAATAAAAATAGAGAGAAATTATACTGTGAATATTAAAGAAAGCAAAAAGGAACCTTTTTATTTTACAAAAATTGCCTTTCAAAAATGACTACATTTAAGTTTTAAAATTTTAAAAATTCTATTTTATTAATCTAGAGAATTCCCGTATGTATCTAAGTACATTATTCTCTGATATAGGCATAGAAGTGAAATTGTTACTACAGAAGAATACCTTCCTAAATGAAAAAAAGAAAAACCTACTTTCTTTCTCAGAAGTCAGTTTCTAAGTATGATACCAAGGTTTTTTTCTCTTTTAACTATTTTTGGACCTTACTATGTTGCATGCCTACTCTGTTTTTTACCTCGAGGGATACTACCTTAATGCCTCTTGAATTCAAAATATTCATCTTTCACAAGCTGGCAATAACAGGTAGTCGCTACCCGTAAAATACACAATGAGTTTATTTCCTTTCCCTGGGAGTTTCAAGAGGCAATACTAACACAGTTTGCACAGTAACATATTACAAAATCTGTTCATAAAACATTATACTGCTGGACAACTAAAAAATCTCACTAATCAGTTAAGAGCTAGTGTGTTCAGGGTGTTATGGCCAGAGAGGGAGAGTGAAATCAGCGAAGGGATGAGCAGAAAAGATCAAGATGATTATCCACAGGTGATAGAGTAGTGGGAGAATCCCAGGGAATACAAAGATATTTTTTTAAATTATATATATATGTAAAGAAACTCACTAGTCATAAAAATTATATTAACACTATTTTTTACCATTCATCAAAGCAGAAGAATTTTATCAATTTTACCTTTCAGGTGATCAGATCTAGTCAGAACATCCTTTCTTACTCTTACAGCTTCCTGGGTTGACTGTGTAGGGCTTGACTGTGAAGAAGCCTCTCCAAGATTTTCCAGCAAAATTTTCAATAAAACTGTTAAGTCATCTTCACTGAGTGCAACCTAGAAACAACAACAAATTGCTGTTAATAAAACATAATAACAGTACAGAATATCATGTCTCTGTCTCAATTAGTGGTTCCTCAAATTAACTAATGGCTCATTTAACTAAGAGAGCTAAAGCATTGGGATCATAAATACCAGGTGAAAATTACTTCACTTTGTATATATACACTGACACAATGCTGTGTATAAATTCAGTTCTGCCACCCAGATCCCAGCCATCACTCTTCCTGCTTGTCTTTTCCTAACTTGTCCTATTTCTAGACAAGCGTCTTTCTTCCCTCTCCTTACTTCCCCATTTGCATTCTGCCTCTCCTCACCCAGTATCAGCTGCTTCCTCCACATTAGTTACTTCACTTAAAACTCAATACAGTGAGAGTGCTGCTCAATTTCTCTTTTCACCAAGAAGTAAAAAATGATCCTCTCCTGAAATTTAGCATAGACCAGGAAGGGAGGATCTTATTCATCATCTACATTCATAAAGGGGGATATTTGGCAAAAAAATTTAAAAAAAAAGATCTACTGAGTAAGGAAAATCTGCTAGATCAATTTGCTGTGGGTGAAAAAACAACTACATCACATAATTAAACTGATCTTCTGTAAGTCTGAAGCACAATTTTGAGATGTGACCCTTTAAAATTTCTTATACACACTTTGTTATTAGCTGCACTACAGACAGGAAAACTACAGACTATCACCAAACTGGAAGTGTCTAGAAAGAACCAGATCAAGGAAAATTTAGGCAGTAGAGATTATCCAAGATGGATAATCAATGCCTAATTTTACAGGGAACTTTAAACAAATGTAATGATCATACTTTGATGCTAATCGGTCAGATCTTTTTTTTTTTTTTAACTTGTTTCCTTTTAAATATTTCAAGCATAAAAGAAAAGCTTAAAAAATGCAATAATCTTCCCCAGAGTACCAACCATGTAGCTCTATATTAACAAGTTGCTTTATTTTATCAGATCCTTTTTTCCCCATTATAGAGATGATTAAAAACACAGGTTTACTTCTCTGACTCCCCATTCACTTTACCTTCCTTTCCCAAAGATTAAAGAATTATTCTTCCTATGAATGCTTTCTTCCATTTTACCACTATTGTGGTTCTCTATAAATAAAATAGAACTTTGTACACTGTCTCACATATTGTAAAATTCAAATAATAGAAAATTTTAGTATTATTTTGCAACTTTTTTAAATAACTTATTTATACATATATATTTCACATCATTGTGATCCCTGGGGGGTCACCCACCACCTCCCCTCCCTGGCCACTCCAGTTGGTCCCCTCCCCCCAGTTCTGTACTTTCATTTTGTTGTCCTTATATGACTGAAACCATTTGGTTTCTGTCTTTTTCCTTCTGACTTATTTCTACCAATATGATTTCTTCTAGGTATACCATGTTACCAAAAAATCATCAAATTTGTCATTTTTAATTGATGTGCAATATTCCATTGTGTATATATACCACATCTTTTGCAACTTCTGTTTGTTTAAGTTATATCCATTTCATTTCACATAGTTCTGGTTCATGCACCCTATCTGACCTATAATACCATCAATTGCATACACTGTTATTTGAGCCACATTCTCCTTTTGGTAGAGATTTTGATTTCACTTTTGCCTTCAACAACCTATAAACATACACTCTTTGAAAGGAAGGAAAATGGATCAAATAGTATCCTGGAATTCATTTTCATAAAAGTAAGGGGAGATTACAAGTCCCATGACTTGGGATAGAAAATTCAACAAAAATATTATAAACAGACTCTCTTTCTCATCTAAGAGAGCTACTCATACATACACACAGGCACCTACAAGTTTCAATTTTAACTTCTTCCCTAGAAGAACTCTGTTCCTTTGAGCTTTATTTTTTTATCTTAGAACGACCTCTGAAACAATGACAAATGTCAAAACCAGTGACTACTAAATTTTAATATACTTATCACATACTCTATTTAGTCACTCCCTTGCTCTATCCCCTACTGTTTAGCTTTAGCAGTTTCAAACAAGGACACACAACAACCATTGGATTATTATACTCCTGGGGCCAACTTCAACCAATTTTTCTATGAGTCTACACATGAACTGCTAACTATACTACTTAAAACAGTGCTGTAATTATGCACCTACCAAATACACATATTCACATATTTAAAACAATATCCACTTTTCTAATTAAATGAGTTTTTTTTACATTAATGTGTTGGCTGAATATCACTTTATACTCTTATAATTTAACTGCCTTAAAACTTTAATAGAACATTTGAAATTTACTAATATTTTTCCTTATACTCCTTGTTGGATTTATCAAATATCTAGTATAAAATAAAGTATATGAAAATGGATGCCCTCACTTTCAGTTAACAAAGCACATCCTTTTAATGTATCATCACTTCTGATGTACATTAGAACTGTCCTATGATAAAAGCAAAGTTCATTTATTTTAGACATACACTTACTTGCATAGGTTTTAGTTTTCCCTTGATCTCTATTCCTGGAATTTGCACATACCATGTTGCTGCCAAATTTCGTTGTATAGATAAAAGCATGTTAACTGGCTTTAATATTTCAATGTCCTGTTGTGGCAAGTCAGTCTGCAAAATCGTTCTAAAAGATAAATAAGAATTCGTATTTTTGAAGCATTTTGAAAATTACATTTAAAAATTAAGACTGTCATATTGTGTGCCACCTTTTACATAGGACAATACTAATTTCAATGACAAATTTTATAAAGCATAATTTTGCACTTAATATTTCTCACAAAAACTGTTTACTGCTAGCACCAAGTACAAATCCCATAGAAATGTTACAACCTTCTAAAACTGAAGGACAAAGTACACTTAATTTTACTTTACTGGCACTTTTTCAAACACAAAAAGAAAAAGCAACTAACCCTAATAGTAGTCAAACAAACATGATAATAGTCCCAGCTTCCTTGTCAACAACCATTTGTACAACCAAGTAAATATTCATGTCATTTGACATAGTGAACACTTTTACTTCTGGACTGGATAATCCTATATATAAAGGCATTGAAAATGCCCCAATGTGTCAATGTTTGGAAATGGAAATAAATCTTCAATCTTATTACATATTTGAAAGTTTTCTATAATCTACAAAAAACAGCTATGTGCAAAATAAAATAAAGAAATACAAATAAATCTAAAGTATTATTGCTTATAATTGGATATTTTTATAACAAAAAGTCATACTATAAAGATGGTAAAACAAAGCTTCAATGAGGTATTCTATTTACTATCTAAAAACCAACAGTCAATGTTTCATAATTAGAAAAATGAAACAGAAAATCATAATTAGCAAATCTTTTCAATAAAATATTTGGAAAAATACAAATCATGAGAGCATCTTATGCAATCTGAAGAGAAACCAGCGAATCACGGAGCATTTTACCCCTGATGAACAGTCTATAAAAATTCTATTTCTAGTAAGTAATACATAATAAGGTTACATATTTATACCTGGACAGCTTCAACTGAGTAAGTTGGATATTCATTTTGTCAATGACTGGGGGAAGAGCATGATGTTCCATAGAAACTAAGCTAAATTTGTTTTCCACTCTGATTAAGCCCAAGTCTGCTATAACAGCATTAGGTGATACTGAAGACTGAGGTATGATAATAACTGGTGCTTTCAAATTGATATCCATCAAAAGGCGGAAACTCTTTTGAGCCAAGTCTTTCATGCTGGAAGCAGCTCTTTCAGCAGCCTGAACGGTGGCTGCACTTAAAGCTTCTTTGGCAGTCTGGAAATTGTTGAGGAAGCTCTGTTGGAAGACATTGCTACTTAGAGAGTACCCAAAAAAAAAAACCAGGTTTATTTTTAAATGCTAAAACTTTTAAAAGCTTTACTTTAAAAACTAAATTAAAAAGGTAATATGAGAGCAATGTTATTTATGATTATGTATATGGAAAGAATAAAATCTAGAAAAACACATTGTGAAATGTTAATAATAGTTACCTCTAGGAAGGAACAGTGCTTTAACTTTCATTTAATCTATTTCAGAACACTTGGCTTTGATAAAAACTTATGGTAACAATTCTTTTTTAAAATATTCTTTTCATCCATAAATGACTGTCATTGTAAATTCAAGTCTAAATGAATTTACTTCTCCCAAGTTAGGTTTAATTCCGGACCTTTTGGTCACAGGAAAAAAGTTTATTTTTAGAAACTAATGTTTAACCAGTTTATTTCTCAAGGTCTATTTAAATATATTCAAGCATAAGCTAGATGTTTAAATGTCTACAGTCTTGTAATCAGTAATAAGGCAAATTTCTCACTTTCAATTAAAAACAGAAAAAATTTCCCCAATGAGGAAAAGATCATTCTTGGAAGCAATATTCTTGACAAGCAAGTCCTATAAATGCCAGTATTAATCCTTCAAACATCTAAGGGGCTCCTGAAGTAATTTTTACGTAATTCATAAAGTTTCCCAACTTTATGAAAAGCTTAACTTTAAACACCAACAAGTATTTTAATAACATACAAAGATGAAAATGTTAAAGAATTTCAGTCTATATGTTCAACATAGTGAAAACAAAAATTCATTTGATTATTCATAATGTAAAGGATTTCCTTAATGCAGTATTACCTTTCATCTTTGGATATTTATCAAACAACCTTATTTTTTACTTTCTAGGTTCAGATGTATTAGAAGCAATATAGACCTCCATAAGAAATAAATATATTTAAAAATAAACTTACCAAAAGAGACATGAAGAATTTATGAACATAAACAATTTGAATACAACCCACTTTGAGACTAAGTTTGCCATCTACTTTTGACATATCAGTATAGGCCTTTCCTTCTGTGGCATCTGGATAGAGAGTCATTTGGAACCTGAAAACTTCATCCCCCAAAATAGAGACAGCCTAAAAAGATTAAATTAAATGGGTATTGTATCAAAAGAGTTGCACAGCCCTTATTGCTATATTAAAATTAAATTTCCTTATTATAGAATGTTTGGTACATGAAAGAGCACCATTTAAATTAAACCTGAAAAAAATTAAAAGCACTTACTTGGCAATATTTTTTTTCTATTTCTATAAAAGTAATTTTATCAGTGAAATATCACTTAATTGATCAGAAATAACTTTTACACATCACCTAGTCTAGAAATAATCTGAAAGCAGACTATGACCATATTCATGCCCAGTCCCTAAGTTCCTAACAAAGCAGTTAACACACAACACATAATGAATAAGCAGATATTGGACTGTGAAATGTGATGACACAGGTTGAGAGATGAGCTTTAGTTAAAAGGAAAACCTTTATCTATCTAGTCCCCTCCCTCTGGTGCACTAGAAGGTGGGCAATAGCACATCTCTCACCTGTAACCCAGCTTGCTAAAATAAAACTCTTTGGAATGTCCCAAGAGACTTATGACTTATTAGTAATGACTGTTACCCCCAACAAGTAAATTCTCCTGTTATCACCCATACCCCTGCTGTATGTCACGTACACTTGGGAATCAGGTTGCTACTTTCTCATTAGCTCATTGTGACCATTTCTCTGCCAGGAGTTTCATAACTTCATTTTTAAAGTGGGATCTGGACATGCTTCCCAGGATCTCTGTTCTGTGGGCTAGCCTCACAGATGGCTATCAATCTCTTCCATCTCATTTCTTTTCTTCCCCAAACATGACTCCTAACACTGGACAAATTAACAAAAGTACTCAAACCCAAATAATTAAAATAAATTTCAATATAGAAACCAATTTTTAAATTACCTTTTTGTGAATGGAAAGTAAGTCAACATTATTAACTACGATATCCTTAAGTCTGGCAAACATATCCGTCTGCTTTGGCTTTACAGAAATAGAGGCATCCATTCCTGTGGAGGGAAAAAAGAAATGTCACCAAAATCAAGTGAGTCAATTAAATGGTATTTAGGTTCAATTACATACTACCAAGACATGAAGCAAACAAAAATTACTCAGTATCAGAGATAATAAAGATATCAACTACTATGTATGAGATACCTAGTAAAGCCTGTATTATCTTTAAATGATACAGAAATCTCATAAATAAAAGTTCTAGAAATTTTTAAGCAAAAGAAAGTGAATTTCAACGAAAATTGATAAAAAATATTCAGACAAATATCCTATGCCCTGGCAAGATAAAAAGCTATCATTTACAAAGATAACAATGCTTGTTAAAGTCATTTCACATTAATTATATTGTGAAAACTATCACTTTGGTGACTAAGTATAAATGAATATAAGCTGACGAATAAGTCTATTCTTTCTACAATAAACTGTATCTGGAATACAGTTATCTAAGATTTCTCTCTAAAAAGTCTTTGTCATTCTGAATTTCTACAGGCATATGATTTTGAAAATTGTTCTCAATACAGCATGACTGTACCTGAGCTGAAACCATGCTATACAACAGATAGTAATATTTGTTGAGTAGAAATGATATTTCTACCTTTTAACTGCTTATTATGTGTATCAGGCACTTAATATAGGTACATGTATAAAAGAATCCTCAAGAAACCCTGTGAATAATTATAACAATTTCTATTTTACAGAAGAAGGAACCACAGCATATAAAGGTTGACTAACTCACCCAAGACAGGCACTAAGTATTATAGGTAAATTTTAACCTTAGCAGGTTGGTTCTAAAACCCATAGTGTACTCTAAACCATTATACCGTGCTGCCTCATCCTTCTACCATCCAGATGATGCACAAAGTTACAAAATTTCTTTCAGAAACTTTTACTGATGCTATATATACACAAAAGACAAGAGAAATAAAAAGAATGATATTTTCTTTGCTCAGTGATATTCACCTCAGTCTGAATTAAAATTGTATTATCCTGAAAAGGCATCGCGAACAAGTGATTAAGTTTTAGACATATTGACTTTTTTAAGAAAAGGAATCTCTCATGTCAGTCATAAATCATAATTTTCTTCTAACAATTTAAAACAAAAAACCTTTGAAAAGTTTGCACAAGTCTGGGGTCAGTACACTAAAACATGACTCATTAGAAATCTACCATGCATAAGCTCATGCTCCACAGAGGTCAACATAAAAAACAAAAATACATATACCAAGGAATAATTACTTACCATATATTCTAATATCTGCAATACTACACTTCTGATCACAGACAAAGATATTAAATGCATTTAATTCAGCTATGACCTTTAAATCAAACAGATCATCTTGCAAATTACTGCCAGATACTGAAAAGCAATAGAAGTTTTGTGATTAGCAAAATGCAAAGATGATATAAAATAAACCCCTAGAATGAAAGTACATGATGAACTATGAAGAACCAAAAATGCCTTTACTGAGATTAGATATATCTAATAAGAATTTGAATCACTTTTCAAATGCTAATCAGATAAAAACCGGAATAAACCCACCAATTAAGAAAGGCAATTGTTAATAGCTTGAAAGTGCAATTTACTAGATAGAAATTTTACTACAATTTTTCTTCTGGGAATAAAAGAAATCCTCCATACTCAGGTTGTAGGCTTCTACTAATGTCAATTTATCTCAAACTTTTTTTCATATCATATTTAGATAAAAGAAAAATAATTCATAATTCATCAAAAATGAAATGGTTATGAATAGTTAATAAAATACATATTAACATTCTCACAAGCACATTATTAACAAGAAAAACAAATTGTCTACATTATATCCTGAAGAATCCTAAAATATATCCTAAGATAAATGAACATGCAGGGCTAAAGTTTAAAAAAAAAATTACAGAAAGTGAGTACATGTACACAAGAATTACAATCAAGTGAATTCCCTTAATTTACTTTAGCCCATGTCCTACTTGAAAAATTTAGGATACATTTTCTTAGAGATTTGTCTTCCTGAGGAAAAAAGACCTTTTATATAACACTGCAAAAGCATGGGGCATCCAGACAAAGAGTAATACTGTAAAACTGATTTCCATTATAGTGGAATCCAAAAATATAAAACAAATGAATAAACTAGCCACACAGATAAAAACTAGTAGCTGCTACAGGGGAGAGGGGTTGGGTGGTGAGCAAAATGAGTGAAAAGAATCAAGAGCTATAAACTTACAGTTACAAAATAATCACAGAGATGCACTGTACAAAGTAGGGGCTATAGTCAATCATATCATAAATTAATATAAAGGTATTTATATGCAAAATTTTGTATAGTAGTGATGGTGGTACAATAATGCATGATTAAGATCACTAAATTACACATCCAAAAGTGGCAAAATAGAAAATTATATTATGGATATATTATGGATATATTTTACCACAACTAAACAATTTTAAAAAGGATGAGTATATCAATCCTCAAAAACTAAGATGGTACAGTTTTTTTCCCCTTTAAGATATAATGGAATATAAACAAATCAAAGAACCAACTGCATAGGCTAACTGGAATACTATTATTTGGATTAATATTTTCTTGTTGCTTACAGTGAGTTTTTCATTTATTCAGCAGTGGGAGTATATAGTGTACACATATGTTGTACTAAGAAGTATTTCCACAAGATTAACATTACAAGTAGAATAAAGACAAATAATATAAAACCTTTGAACCCAGTTGACAGCAAAATTTCTTCTCTGCTCTCAAAAAAAAAAATCTGATTTTTCTTTCAGATATATTACTGACAGATTTATGCGTTAAAGATGCCAGTGATATAGATATAACTCAAACTATCAAAAGTGTGGACATAAAATTTCTAGATGTCAAAAAATGCACATCATATGATATGGAAAGGAAACTAAAGTGATAACTGGATTAAAAACTAACATTTGATCCAACAATCCCCCTTCTGGGTGTCTATCCAAATGATACAAAAACACTAATTTGAAAGGACACCTGTACTTGGATGTTTATTGTAGCACTATTTACGACAACCAGGATATGGAAACTCAAATGCCACAAACAGATGAATGGATCAGAAAGCTGTGGTATATGTACACAATGTAGTACTAATTCATCAATCAAAAAAGATAAATTTAATACATTTGTGATAGCATGGGTGGACCCAGAAGGAATCATACCAGTGGAAATAAACCAGAAAGAAAAAGAGAAATACTAAACAATCTCTACTATAGATAGAATATAGGGGAAACAAACAAAAGAACAAGTAAAACTTAAAACTAACAAACTCTTAGTTGAAGCACAGAGCAAGGGGGTGGGGATAAAATAGTAGGAGGCATGGGCGTAAGAGATTAAGATGATGGTTTAAAAGTAACAAGATAGTGGGAGAATTTCAGGGTATACATTAATGCAAAAATATATTTGTATGTGCAATCAATTAAAAAACTTTTTTCTTCATTATTTTTTTATATTTTGTTTTTTTACATCATTATCTACTCCAGGGTTCTCTCATTACCTTATCACCCATGAACCAGCATCTTAATCTTTTGTGCCCCTTCCAGCCCCAATTCCCTCCCTTCCTGTCTCATGCTCATTGTTTGAATTCTGCTGAATGTTAGTTTTAAATAGTTAAAATAATTTTAATTTAAAAAAAATCCAGGCACATATTCACTCAGGATAATGATAGCTAATATTTCATAGTACAAAGTCATATGTTTCAGGAAAATGTATCTAAAGAAAATGTTGGTTAAGAATCATCTTAGTCTCTCTTCCACAAGATTCCTCTTTTTGTGTCCTATGAAGCATTTGAAATTTATGAATACCAGATAAATTTACTTGACTGAAAAGGGCCTTTGTCATCAAGCAAGACTACTCATATTTTAATTGTTTTCCTTTTCACTTCCATTGGAGTGAAGACTGCAAAGAGATCAGTGCAAAGTATATATAACTTCATGCAAAAGCTAGTGAAATCAAATATTACACATTTATTAACAATCACCCCACTAAATTCCCTATAATAACATAAGGATAAAATTTGCTTCCTTTTGAAACAAACCTAATCTTTCAGAGCAGCTAAGAGACACTAAATACTTAACTTGCAAATAAAAGCTACTATTTGATTATTAAAGTCAGATAGAGAATATTGGATTATGACTCAAAATCTAATACCAGCTTGGATGATACTCCTGGACTCCCCCACCACTGCTTTCAGCTCAAATTCCTTCTCAGAAGAGGAGGGTTCAGAGGATGGAAGAGCAGATGACAAAATATCCATTAAGGAGAGTAAAGCTTCCAAATGAAGTACTAAGTCTAAGGATGAAAATGAAACCTAAGACAAACAATCAGAGATATGGACTTTAGGTTTAGTGACATTTTCATGTTAAACTTCAATTTATACAAGTAACAAAAGAGTAGTTCAATTTAGGATCTTTTAAAAAAAATTAAAGAAACAAATCACTACTACAATGTTACTCCTTACCAGACAGTAACATTCTGCCCAATCCAATACTGGACTGTAATCCTAACAGAATTTGCTAGGTTATAAATAAAGATAAAAAGTATAACCAGGCCTTAAGTCAGGTACATTACACATGGTTTCAAGACAATGTTATATACACTCCATAGGGCTCTGAGCAATATTGTACTGAAATATGTTTCAGCCTTGCCCTTAATTTTGTTGTAATCCTGTAACCAAATACAATTAATAAATACTGTTTCATCAATACTAGCTCAAATGAAGGAAAATCCCGTTAAGTGTATTGTTAGAAAAATGGAACTCATCCACTGTTGGTGGGAATGCAATTTGGTGTTAATCTCTACAGAAAGCAGTATGAAGAGATATTAACAAAATTTAAAAGGAAGTACCTTATGATGCAGTGATATCACTGCTAGGTATTCATTCACCCAAAAAAAAATGCAAACACTAATACGAAAAGATTTATGCTCTCCTATGTTCATAGCAGCATTATCTGGAATACCAGGTCGTGGAAACACAATTAAGTGCCCAAAACAAAAGATTGAATAAATATATTGTGAACTATATACCCAAAGACATACTAAATAAGTTATTAAATAACACAAAACAGTGCTTTTTGGGACAAAAATGGATGGATCTTGAATTGATTAAGTTAAATGAAATAAGCCAGAAAAGGACAGGACAGTTGCACTGGGGTTTTGGTAAATGGTCAGTAAAGCACATGTACATACAGAGTTAATATAGCAATGCAAACAATTGACAGATTAGTTAAATTTGAGGGGAAAATGTTTATTATTGTGCATTTGACAGTAGTCATTAATTCAAATCTGGAAACAATCATTTAGGAAATGAAACATTTTGTACACTGTATTTCATCTCTAATCCATTTCTTTACAAGATCTTATCTAGTGTTATTGTCACCTTTACTCTAATTTTAGAACTCACAATCTCAGAAGTGAAGATAGTTATAAAGTTGAATTTAAACATTAATGGAACATATTTTTATTGTGAATTAGAAGATACTTACCTTCAGTCTCTGCTTGGTACTGTCATGAATGGTTTTAAATTCCGGTCCTTCACTGTCTGCCTACAAATAGCAAAGGATTAAACCACTGGGTTGCAAACAGTAAAATTTCACACACTGAAAATTTGCTATAAAAGAATGCTATAAAAACTATAAACATAGTTCTTAGTGACAAAGATGAATATGGAAAAAACTGGTCACATGCATTTCTCATATTTTGAAAAAGCAAAAACTCGTATTTACTTGAAAGGACATGCTAAAAGCAGGCGGAAATAATAGCAAACATAGATTACAACAAATTTCCTTTCTGTTACAATGGAACTTTGCATATTCCCACTTCCTCAAGAATAAAGAGTAACTTAAAAAGTTACTGAAATTATTCAGGACTGTCAGATATGTATATAACTCACCGTAATTTTAACTAGTTTCAGTATGAAAAGCTGTAAGGAACAAAATTGAAACACTAGATATGGGGGAGTTATAAAATTATACATTCAAATATTAAAGAATTCTAGAAATGAAACTAGATACCTTTGTGAACAACATTTTCAGTAGGGGTTCATTAGTTACATTAGATGAGTTAATAATGTGAAGAGGTTCTCCTTTAGAGTCTAAAAGAGAAAAAAGAGAGGGATGACTCATTAAATCTCTTAAACATTTTAAACATGTTTTAAAACAGACTAATCAGTTATGCAAATATATGTCTCAAAATTCACAGAATTGTACACTAGAAAGGATGAATTTTACTGTATAAAAATTCAATAAAAGACTCCATAAAAGAAAACAGATCAAGCAAGAGTCAACCGTACTATTGCAACCATAAGTACTATTTAGTATTATTTATTTGAACAAATGATTTAATACATTAAAGAACAAAGTTATAATACACCTGATCTGAAGATTGTCAATATAAGTTTACTTAAAAACACCCTTAAATTTCCTATTATCTTTAAATATTCATAACAACCTTATATTTGATTTTAGCCAAAATACCAAGAAGCAATCATAACAACTTTAAAAGTTGGTTTGATACAATTTTAAAAGTGAATTTGAAAGGGCAAGCATACTCACTAAATAATAACTCAGTTATTTATTTGAGATCAAGTGACTAGGAACACAAGATGTTAAATTTTTGCTCTCTACATTTCTGTATTCTCAAATTTTAATTTTCACAGTATCTATTAATATCATTAAGAACAAAAAAAAGCACTGATATTACTTTAAAATAGCAAAATGTTATATACTTTCTAGTAAATTAACTCACCTTCTCAAAAAGAGCACTTGGGTGCTATCCATGGGTGTATGCTTGAATCCCAACTATGCAACAAAAATCAGTTCTCATGGTATAGTTTTAATAAATATTTTCTTTAACAAACACTAAAGGTTTATGTATATACAATGAAGGCATATTTTTCATTTACTTTTGAGATGTCATTCTATTTTGTGTTAATAAATACATATAAATATATTTTGCTTTATGATAAATAACTACTAAGATAAATTTAAACCCCAGATTTATTTTTACAAGTATACTCAATTTCAACTAAATTAACTAGTCATAGTGATACTAATAAATATGGTAAATAGTGACAAAATGGTAGGAATCACATGCCTGTTAAAGAGATAATTCATACATACTATATTTCATACTTACCAGTGAACTCAAAGCATCGCATACTAATTTTTTTTAGATATGCTTCAGCAGTCAAATCATAGGTTTTAACTCTAGCTTCCACTCCAAGCTGCAGGACATTTAATTCATGTATAGGTCGTCCTCCCTTTTCTGCTTTTTTCATCAAAGTAATCACAACCTAGAAAAGAATTGTCACAAACTAGTTTAACAATTTAATAACCTAAAAACCAAACAATGTGAAATAACCAAAAATTCTCACAATCTAAAAAGATGTTTATTCTGTCTATTGTTGACATTGCCTAGTGTTATTTACTTTACAAAGCATACTTATTTGTTCAAATTTTTTAAACAGCCACTATATTCTAGTGGTTTTCAAAGAAAAATTTAAAACAAAAAACAGTTCTTCCTAATGCCCAAAAGTTCTAATCTGATGGATGGCCTGTGATCTGAAAGTTTCTAAAATCAAAGATCAATTTCCATATTACTAAGGTGAGGTTTCTCAACTTAGGCAGCACTGCTTTTTTGAACTGGGTAACTCTTTGTAGTGAGGAGCAGGATACTTAGTAACATCTGACTTTAAGCCACTCTTTATTAGCAGTTTATGCTTTACACACAAGTTATTACCAAAAGTGAGCCTATGTAACCTTTTTTAAATCCATATCAATAATCTATGAACTTATTTCAATACAGTAATTACAAATATTCATTATTTACTCAATTCACTTTACAAAAATAGATGAAAATTACCTACCTCTCTGATTTCAAAATTCAGCAAAATATTAATGATGTCTACAGATCTAATTTCCTCTACTCCAGCTGTTAAAATACCTTGTGAATCAAGTACGTCTTGTTGTGATGTAGAAACTTCAAAAGACTCTTTAATTTCACCTGAAAAATGTTTAAAAGAAATGCATTCACAGGAGCCTGGCTAGTTCAATCAGCAGAGCATGAGACTCTTGAGAAATACATTCACTTCTATGTGCACATTCTTCCACAAATATTCATCAATAATATATATGAGTAGCTGAACCTGGTGCAGGCACTAAAAAGCCACAAATAATTAAAATACAATTGCAGTTTTTAGAAAGAAAACCATTGTTTAACAGAAACAGGATATAATAGAAATAATCCTGCTGTGCAGAGGTAAAGAAAGACTTAAAAGAAGAGGTATCATCCAAGTAGAGCTGAAGGATGTCCTCACATAAAAGAGATATTGCAAGAAAAAGATGTCTATGGAAAACCACAGAGTAATACATTGTGATAGGTTTTAGAACGAAAATGGGGTTTGATGTGGTTAAAACACGAGGAGGATATCAAAAGTTAAGTTTAAAAAAAAGAAAAACTGAAGGGGGGTGGTAAAGAGCTCTTATGGCATACCAAAAAGCAAAATAATATGATGTTGCTCTGAAATTCCTATAACCTGAAATTCAATAAATTTGCTTTCTAAACTCTAATACAAAAAATGAGTAATAACCAGAACTTGCTATAAGTTTTCCTCTGTGCTAGACACTGCATTAAGGACTGTACATGATTGTTCCATCTAAGTCTTATTACAATTCTCTGAAATAAAACAATTTCCTGTTCTCATTTATCATGAGGTTCATACATATTTATTATCTTACCCAATGCTACACAAATGGCCAGTGGCAGTGTTCATACTTTTAGTCTAACTTTATTGTCTTCACTTTCATCTAACCCTCAATATCATTGCATTTGTTATTAATACTGCTGTAGTTAACATTATCTATGACTACTAACACAACACTGTATTAGTAAACTATACCAGAAACCTGTAAGGGAAATCATTGCAGTTAATTACTACCTTTGCAAATACAATGCATAAAGCAAAATTTGTTAACTATTGTTCCAGAAATGTTCCAAATGTGTGATACAGGGAAAACACTTCAAGAAAATATTTTGCTTCTACAAAATAATTCCTGAAATAAGAAAATATTTCTTTTTTTTTCTTTATTTATATATAAATTTCACATAATTGTAATCCCAGGGATTTACCCCCCCCACCCTCCCCTCCACCCTCCCCCTATCCCTCCTGCCCAAAGTTGTGTGCTTCAGTTTGGTGCTTAGCTTGTTCTGACTTTTCCTCAAGGCTTTTGTTCATTCTTTCACTATATCCCATATATTACTGAAACCATTGGGTAGGAAATAAAAACCAATGATGATTTTTTTAAAATGATAAGTTGAAATTCGCTACAAAAAACTAATTCTATTCACAAGACTCCTTGTTATATACACCATTATACTACTCATTTTTTAAAAAAGTGGCCGGGCATGGTGGCTCTTGCCTGTAAGCTTCAGCCTATGAAGCAGCCGAGGCTAGGGGATCGCAGTTCGAGTCCCGCCTGGGGCACGTAGCGAGACCTAATTCCAAAAATATAGCTGGGCGTGGTGGCGCGCGCCTGTAATCCCAGCTACCTGGGAAGCTGAGGCTGAGGATTGCTTGAGTCTGTGGTACCCGGGGCAACAATAGCCTGAGGTTCCACGGGCAAAAAGAGCGAGACCTAGTCTCAAAAAAAAAAAAGTGAAGGGTAAAAACATGCAAAAATACAGATATGCACATACAAGATTGAAAAATTAAAGGTAATATATATGCTTACATAGATAAACAACTTAAAAATAGTTTGCTTTAAATCAAAAGGGCCATTCTAACAAATAAACTCTATTTTTCTTGCAGCATGATTTTTTCAGTGCCTTGTTGACTGATAATTTACCTACCATTTTAATTCTGAAAGACAATTCACTAGCAAGCCTCATCTAAAAAATAAATCAAGTATGCTTATATCAAGTATGCTTATATAAGCACTGCCAATTTTAATTCTTTTTTCTATACATGTAAACTCAATGATTTTTCCAAGAATATACCAATTTTATTATCAAAACAGGACACCAGAGAACCAATAGTCAGCTGGTTAAGACAATTGTTTTAGCCAATTTATTCTCACTCAGCAAGGCAATTAAAATGCCCAATTTAATTTAAAAAAATATTTCTACTTATCTCAGTCTCAATGACCAAGTTCCCACCACCTCTATAGATTCTGAGCAGACCACTAAGACAGGCACAATTCCCACCCTGAAAGAAGAAGCCACCGATCTCAGCATTTTAGTATATTAAAATCTCCACCCATGGGAGAAGTTGAACTTCCATTTTCTGAATTTATGATGTGTGTCTGTGGAAGCATGTTCTGTCCTCAGAACCTGCACAGATGCCCAGTGCTACCCAATACTCAGCATCCATTTATCTAAGACTTCTTAGTTCTACTTTCCTCTTTCCCCTTTTCAAAAACCTTTCAAATTGTCTACCCAGGGAAGCATTCTTTGGACATCTACCTCCATTCCTCCTTCGGTTCACAAGTAATTAAACTAGTCTTTCTTCAATAAATTTAGGTCTCATCTATTGCTTCACCACATACAAGTGATAACCCTTTGAGTTTGGTAATGATTTGAAACCTTTTTCATGACCTCCTAACTTATGCAGCTTAGGAAAAAAACTAATCCTATAACTACCTTTGGGTTAAAGGCAATCATTTCAACCTAAAGCTTTATTCAACAGCATCTTATTTGTTTTCTTAATAATAACAAATAACAATTTGTAAATATGTATTTGTTTATATCATTTTTATTAGATACATGTCTAATGCCACCTTTCTGTCAGTCCCTTACCTGTTTGTTTTTTTGGTTTTACTTTACTCAAATCTTCAGTAGCTTCACCAAGATTTTCTGCTAGTATTTTAAATAGAAGATTAAGATCTTCTTGATTTAGACTAACCTGTGAAATATTATTTAAAAAGAAAATATACATTTTAAAATGAAACTTTAATATAGAAAATAAATTTCAAGTAGCAAAACAAGGACAAAATAATACCAACACTGACTGAAAAATTATATATTCACTGCCTACTCAAGTATTTTCCTAGTTGTTTCATGTTAAAACTTTTATTCTCAAAAATAAGAAAATCTTTGGAGAAAAACAATGTAATCCATAAGTCAAAATTAATCCTGTATATTTAATTTACACTATCCTTACTAAAAGTCAGTGATCCTTGAAGAAACTTCAGTTTTTTTAAGGTGACAAAATCAGAAAACACAAATTTCACTTCTCAAACAATAATGATACAGATGAAACAAAGGTTGTTTTCAATATAAAAATGGGTATATCCCTCACTAGTACAATTATCTTAGGAGTAATGAGATATACCCAAGAATAGAAATGAGTATACAATATATGGGATAAGTCATACGATGTATTATTAACAATTTACATACAGATCACTATAAAAATGTATATATATATAGCAAAATTAAAAATTAAATAACTGAAGGTTAAATTCTATTTAAATAATACAGATAATTGTTGAATAATATCTCAATGAAATTTTTCTTGCATCACTCTATAAAAAATTCTACATTTTATTTGGATTTATACTAAGAAAGTCTTCAGTCTAAAATTTCAGTAACAAAGTTTCTTTACTCATATACTTACATTCATTGACTCAAGATGTCCTTTAACTTCTATAACAGGTACTTTGTGGTACCAAGATGCAGCCAGATTGCGATTCACAGAAAACTCCAAATTAATTGGGTGTAACAACTGAATATCAGGATGGGAGACACCTGGGTGGATCACTGTCCTAGTGAAAAATTGAGACATTTTGCATAAACAAAGGAGGGAAATGCAATATACCATTTAAAAAATATTGCTGCTCTAAGTAATGATTTGGATCAGTGCCATTTGAGTTTGCTAATATTTATCTATAATTAATTTAGTCTATAATCTACTGTCAGGGACAGATTATACTATGTGGTATAAAATCAATCATTAGGAAATTTTTTTAAATAGTAGAAAGTTAAAACTGAATGTTAAATAAAAAATACTCAAAATAAATATAAATTCAAAATAACTATTAAATAAACATTAAAAAGAAATTATATTTTTGAAGATAGAGAAGAATTCAATAATTGATAGGTCCTTGACACAGAGACTAAAGAAAAACATGGCAAAATGAAAAATTATATTTTCTAAGGTGTCCCAAAATTTTTTTCCAAGAATCATTCTTTTTTGAACTAAGGATAATTAAATCTCCTTGAGTAGGGTAGAAAACTACTTTAAAATGAATCATATACAAGCTTTCATTTGCCATCTAGTGAAAACCCTATGGATATATCATTATTATACAGTACTCCTTCCCAAAATAATGTAAGCTCAAATAAGCCATGAGGAATCACTGATGCAAAACCATCAACATGCTGGAAAATAAAAAAAAAAAACCAAACAAGAAATATTCCATTAGTACAAAACATTCCCCCATTACTAGTACAGTATACAATACAACATCATCTAATTGTATCAAGGGAACAATTACTATCATGGACATTCCCAGAACTTTTGGCAAAATCTCAAACACCAGCTGTATGTTAGATCAATATAAAATTTCCAGAATTTGATAATTGTATTGTGCTTTCATAAGAGGACAAACATCTTAGTTCTTAGGAGATATGTGCTGAAAGAATTTAGGGCAAAGGGTTAAGATGTCTATTCTCAAAAGGTGTAATAAAAACATTTTGAGTTATAAAATAATAAGTCCTGGAATGTAATATACAAATGGTGATTAGCATGAATTCTAGATTATACCTTATTGCGCACTTGAAAATTGCTAAGAGTAAAACTCTTTAAAGATCTCATCACAAAGAAAAAAACATTTTTCTATCTATGTATGGTGATGGACATTAACTACATATTTATTATATGATTATATCATAACATACAAATAGCCAACCACTGCACTGTATCCCTAAAAACCTATATAATATTACATTTAATTATATCACAATAAGAAATAAAATCCAAAGTTTCAAGTGGTAATATGTATATGAATATATAGACTCAGCAAATGTAAACAACGGTGAATACACAGAACACAAAACAGGCCATTCCATGATACTGTTTTCACACTTTTCCTACAGGTTTTTAATTTTTCAAAATAAAAGGTTGATTAATTAAAACAAACTGATATGATAATAGAAATATGTTTGTATGAATTTCAATGGTCATAAAATTTCATGGAATATTGTTATAGACTTAAATCAATAATTACTGAAAGGTATACCTTGAAAGCTTAAGTTTTGTCAACTGCACATCCATTCTATCAATTATTGGAGGATTTAAGTAGTCTTCACCAGACACCAGACCAAACTGATTTTGAACTCTGATTAATCCAAGATCTACCACTACTGCATTTGCAGAAATAGAAGACTGTGGTATAACTATAACTGGTGCTTTCAAATCAATATTGACAGAAACACGAAAACTTCTCTGAGCAAGATCTTTCACACTTGTGGCAGCTTTTTCTGCAGCCTGGGCAGTGGCAGTACTCAGAGCCTCTTTGGCTATCTGGAAATTGTTCAGGAAGTTCTATGGACACAAAGCATAAAAGGAAAAATATCATATTGTGGTCAGGTACTATATTGAAAACACCAACTCTTTTTATTTACATACTATTTTTTCCCAGTAGATAGCTTTCAACTGAATTCTATTTTTCTAGAATTAGGAAAGAATTACTAATTATCTCCCTAATTTATAATTATTATCCATCTATATTTGTGAGTCAATGGACAAGTATTGTTATATGCTGAGGAAAAAAGAAAAAAAAGTAACCTCTATTGTACTTGAGAGCTTGATTTCATTAGTTCTAGCAAAAATAATTCCAGTTCTAAACAGAAAGCATTAAATGAGTCAGATTTTAACTGTAGGAGGTTTTGACTTCTACATTAGGACATCAACTCCATCTATAGTCAAAGCAACATACACTCTAATATCCAAAGTTAGTAGTCATAACTATGAGAATTATTTAATATTCAAAATTGAATATATGTATATAGCAATTTTACCAGAAGTGACATGAGGAATTTATGAAGATAGACAATCTGAATACAGCCAACACTCAGAGACACCACACCATCCACTTTGGACATATCAGTATAGGAATTCCCCTCAGTAGCTTCTGGATACAAATCCAAGTTAAAACGAAAAACTTCATTTCCCATTATTGACACAGCCTGAAAAGCAGAGATTTGAATGTATTCTATTCAAGAAAATAGCAACAAAATAAAATTTCATTTAAAAAGTGTTTACATTTATAATTTCTATCTCTCTATCAAAATGTGTTTGAATAATATATTTAAATGTAATTTAAATGTAAAATAAATTTAAGTGTAAATTTAAATGTGAAATTTACATGTAAATTTAAATGTAAAACCCTATATTTAATAATCCATAAATATTGAGTATTTATTACCACCTACTTTTTTATGAATTGTCTTAGGATCAACATCCGTAACAATAATGTTTTCCAGTCTGGCAAACAGTGATTGCTTTCTTGATTGAAGAGAAAGTGCAGAATCAAGTCCTGAAAAGAAATTTTATTGCTGTAATTTCGATAGATTTACCATGTAAGATCTTAATATATTTCTTTACATTCATAATTTAACTTGGGTTTTAAAAAAAAATATCAATGAACTCCTAGTTAATAAATACATTGTGTTATAAGGTACTTCTAGTTATATAAACAATGACCTTCTATTCAGTCAATATATAGAAAGTATATAAGCATCATGAAGCAAATCCAGACTAGTGGATGCATTGCCAGTTTGGAAGAAACAAACAAAAAGAAGTAGTTTCTCAATTTTAAGCACTTCAAGAATTTATTAAACACATTCTTCATCTACCAGCTTACAATATGTTGGTAAAAAGTTAGAGAAAAAGCTAAATTATTTTTGATAGCTTTTGCCTGAAAGAACAAATGGGCTCATAGGTTTAGTTCTTTATTATAATATTGCTTTCGATTTCACCAAGATAAACCTATTCATAGACCTTAACCTGAATTCTTGACTGACATTTAGCGTAGCCCATCAATAGCATCCCTGCTATCCCTTTTTACCACCAATACCAGTATGTGTGATTCAATTTGTTGGTCAGATTCTGACCGTCTACATTCAAGGAGTTAAGAGCATGTAGCCCAATATTTTCATACAATAAAATGAACCAATTTTCAAGGTTTTCCATCTATATAGGCTCTAGCACTGAAAAAAAGGAGAGATCTTATCTTTTGAACCTTCTTTAATACCATGAGAACTTTTACCTTGAATCTTGATTTCAGCAATATTGTTCTTCTCATCACAAACAATGACACAGATAGCATTCAACTTGGCAAACAGCCTGAATTCAATAAGGTCACTCTCTTTGGAGGATACAGTCACTAAAAATAAAATATTCTATTACATTGGTATTCTAGTAATCTAAACTCATTAAGATTTCCCCCATATATTAACTAAATCTTTTAAACATAAGATACAGAAAATATCAAAGTCCTCAGGTTTTTAAGTATTTCAAAACTTTTTTACTTTTCAGATTGTATAGAATTTTCAGTTTTAATAGAACTGTTACTGTAATGCTTTGAAAGCAAGAAAAAACATCAAAGATAAATAAGGATACCAAAACAAGAATTTAAAAAAGAATTTAAGTGATGTACCTATGGTCACATAGCTATATAGCAGTTAGGAAGATAACAACTGAATTCTTTCTGTTCCAAACTCTAGGCTCCTGATCAATTATTCCAGCATCCCTACCTTCCTGTCTCAGGTCTTGATTTCTTTATAAGTGAAATAGAAGGGAAGAATAAACCTCTATGAATTCCCTTCAAAAGCCCAAAAAGAAGTCCCTGAAAGGGGATGAAGAGTTCAGTGTTAATGCAATTCTTCTTCCCTTATTCACCACATAAAGATATCTACTAAAACCACCAAAATAAGAACAAAACCAGACATTTTAGAAACAACAATATAAATTACATTTGTATAGTATTAGGTACCTGATTAATATTTGGTTTGGATAGAATTGTGAAAAATGGTACACAAATGACAGAATCAGATGATCTCTAAGACTCCCCATTCAGCTCTAGAATTCTAAAACTCTTGCTAACAAAAGATGAAAAAGTGTTTTTCATACCTTTCTGTAAAGCTGAACTCTTTTGTTGCTTTTCAGTTGAAAGTTGTACTTCTTTGGTATCACCCATGTTTTGGTCACTGGATGGTAAAATGGACATCAGGAAATTAATAGAAGACAGAAGAGCTTGTGTTTGCAGCAACATATTTAAAGATGAAAAAGCCACCTAGAAATAGTTTTAAAAAAAATTAGGTTTCTAGGCCAATTATACTAGTACTCTGCACAATGGACCCAAAAGGCTTCTAGCAATGTTTGCGTGATTCACTGCCTTCCACAGCATGAAAGGAAGGGAGAGAAGATTTGCCACCCAGGCTCCAAACAGGGAACATATGGGGAGTAAACAACACACACTTCAGAAGTTCACTTGAGTACCAAAGTCACTGAACTGCCCCATTTCCCAAGTACAATTGTCATGGAGCCAATGAATTGCTTGTCATGGCCATCAAGATATTCAACATGCATATGATTTTTTTAATCTTTAATGAACTATTTAGTATGCTATAAAACACAGGAGTTAGAACATAAAACTCAAAATTCACCAAGTGTTACTATATCAGAAATTATTTCACTTGTGACATTCATGCGATTTAAGTATTTAAAACTACAATTGTAACTGAGTTTTCAATCAGCCATGTTCTTATCCTTTTTTTCACTTATTAAAAATTAATTCATGAACTCTTTACATACTGTTATAACTTTAGGGTTACATCTATATATCTCCATATGTGCACATGCTTCTCTCACTCTCTACCAAACCTCCTGTGCCCATGCCCTATCCCATTCCTGCTCCTATCCCTTCCACCCACCCTCCTGGTTCTTTCATTTAAAAAGAAACAAAAGTATATAACTTATGGGGAGGGGGAAGCACTACAATTTAAACAGTGAATCCAGTGAATTAAGATAATACAATTGCCTTTCAATAGTATGTGTCTTTCAAAAGCAACTTAATTTTAATTTTTGTTTATAGAAAAGCATTTCTTACATCAAACACCAGATGAAGATAAAAATTAGAAAAAGAAAAAGGAAAGTTTACAATATTCAACAGCTTCTCCCATCTCTCAAAAGTGTAAACTAAAACTCATTTCTCTCATTTTCTTTTTAATGTAACCCACAGCTATATTTTGCTTCATCATCCTTTACATAACTATCTTGGTGTGGCTCCAGAAGTAATTTTTTTTAAATTATGGCAATATTGGTTTGCAACAGTAGTTAGTTTGGTATATGCTAACTCAATTGCTTCCCCTACAGTCTCCCCAACTCTAGAAATAACTATAAAGTGGTATACTAGATTAAAACAACATAACTAATACTCTGAACCATTAACTGGGAATGGTAGGCATCGATGAGCTTCACTTAGGACTTTACTTGGTTCTTGAATATTTCATCAAAAAATTCAGTCAATTATTTCTCAATGGACACTGAAAACTTCCAAAGAGGGCTGTTTACAAATAAGACATGACTCTCTAAGTAGAATTTCTTACCTTAAATGTTTGTTCAGTTTTTTCAAAGGTAGTTTGAAAACTTGGTCCATTCTTATCAGCCTAAAAAAAAGAGAAAAAAACCATAAAAGTTCAAAAGAAGGAAATAAATCATTTATTTATGACCCCTCATTAATTCATATTATAACAATCATATAACAAAATTCACTGTTATTATTTTAAATTTATATTCAGAAATTTAAATTTATATTATTTAAATGTTTAAATGTATATTCAGTGCAATTATTCTCTTCTTAAAACAGGGAAGCACATACAGCATTTACATATGAGATACTGTGACTAAGAATCAGCGTTTTAAACTCTTAAAGTTGGAAAGTTCAAGGTGAGCTAGTCCATCCATAATCTAATGCTCAAATGCCTTTATGATGTCTTTGGCAAGTCTATTTTAAGATATTTCCAGTGAAATAAAGCAATTTTTCTTATAAATTTCACTTTTAGTGAACCTTGATTTAATGAAATTATCATACTAAGTCAAAAACATACTTCCCATTGTAATTACCCATTGGTTCAAGTCCGTCCCTTAAGAACATACATAATAAATTTAGTGTTTTACTTCTTATCAGAAGCCGTCTGGCAAGGCCAGCTCCCCTGCCTCCCTGTTCCCCACATTGCTTTGTGCTCTTCTTTATTAGAGAACCAACAAAATTATATATATATTTTTTATTTATTTATTTATTTATTTTATTCATTTTATTGATTTGTCACAATTGTGCATTAATTGATCCCTCCTCCTCCCTCCATATCCCCCTTCCTCCTCCCTCCATATCCCCCCTCTGTATCCCCCCTTCAGTCACTCCTCCCATTTTTCTGCAAATTGTTGTTTGGTTAAGTTGATGTTTAGTTGTTGGTTGTTTGGCCTGTTGTTCTCTTCTGATATA